>CAIGRO010302438.1:0-14940 GCA_903798355.1 Fraxinus baroniana
GACATATGCTGAATATTCGAGATATATCAAAAAATGATAAGCTATTCACCTTTATGGAAAGGTTAAAATCGTGGACACGTATGGAACGTCAGAGTCAGAGGGTTACTGATCTGAGCGCGGCCATAGGAGCAGGCAAATGTTTAATTAACTATCAACCGAAATAAAGAAAAGATCGACCTTCGAGGAATAGTCAAGCTGTTGGAGGTGAAAGCAAACCTTGCAGACCTAACTTGAACTCAAATAAAGGAGAGCGTTACTCTCATATAAGGGAGGAATCTATCAAGGCACCCTCGGGGTAACTTGCAGAGAAACTATCAAAACAACCGTCAAGGAGCGGTAACAACTGGAATCGATGAAAAGCAACGGAGGGTGGATCTGAAGCCACTCCTAAATTGATGTTATTTTTTGTGAAGGACCACATCGGGTGACGGAGTGTCCTCAGAAATGGATGGTGAATGCATATTGTCAACTAGCAAGTGGTGGAATGAGTTCAAAGTAGGGTACCCTACAAGCTAGCTATCATGGTGAGATTGAATCCGAAGAGGATGAGGATGTAGTTGGCGTATTCTCATATCGGTACAATACATTATCACAACGAGCTACTGAAAATGATAATGTTCCTTTGAAAGTGGTAAAGATAGAAGAATGGAAGGCTTGCATTTGTAGGGTCAAAGGCCTAATGTACATTGATGTGAAGATTAATGGAAAGTCAATCATGACTATGGTAGATACTTGTGCTACCCACAACTACCTTGCAAGTAGCGAAGTGGAGCGACTCGAACTTGTTCTGGAGAAAGGTAGTGGAAATGTCAAAGCAATTAACTCCGCTGCTCAACTAATAGTTGGAGTAGCGAAATTTGTGTTGCTCAAAGCGGGTCCTTTCGAGGGAATGATGACTTCAAGCTTATTCTGGGTTGGAATTTCTTCGGGATACTAAGACAATAGTGTTGCCATATTTCGATTCATTAATGATGATGAGTAGTAAGGGTTTCAAAAGAAATGGGCGAGAAGAGTATCTCGATCTCGATCATGCAATTTGGTAAGGGTTTCAAAAGAAATGAATCCTCATTTTTTTGCATTCTTCGATTAGAGAAGATCGAAGAGGCGACTAGCCCTATTCTAAAATCTCTTAGAAGGTTTATTAAGGAATTTGAGGATATCATGTCGGATGAGTCAAAGAAATTGCCACCAACAAGGGCGATTGATCAAGAGATTGAACTTATTTCAGGTGCCAAACCTCAACCTAGGGCATCTTACCGTACGTCTCAGCCTGAGCTTGAAGAGCTTAGTAAACAATTAGGAGAAATATTGGAAAGTGGGATTATCGTGCCTACGAAATCCATATGGAGCTTTAGTGTTGTTTTAGAAAAAAAAATCGATGGTTCTCTTATAACGTGCTGCAACTATCGAGACCTGAATACGATCATTGTGAAGAATAGCTATAGTATACCACTGGTCGTGGATTACTTCGACCGATTGAATCGGGTAAGATACTATACAAAGATTGATCTTAGGTCCGGATACTTCAAGTTTGGATCAAAGAAGGAGATAAAGCAAAGACTGCGGTGGTAACAAGATATGGAGCCTTTGAATTTAAAGTGATGCATTTTGGCTTAACAAACGCTCGAGCAACGTTTTGTACGATGATGAATTAGGTACTTCACGGGATCTTAGTCGATTTTGTGGTGGTGTATTTGGACGACATAGTAATCTATAGCAAGATATTAGAAGAACATGTGCAACATGTGAGGCAAGTTTTCAATTAGCTACGAGAGAATGAACTCTACGACAAACCGTCTAAATGCTCATTTGCTTAGACGTCTATCAACTTCTTGGGTCACATCATTGAACAATGTAAAATATACATGGATTTGAAGAAGGTTATGATCATCAAAGATTGGCAACCACCAAAGAATGTTCACGATGTGCGTTCATTTCTCGGGTTATGCAATTACTATCGAAAATTTGTAAAAAGGTACTCAAAAATTGCATTGCCACTTACCGAATTGAAAAAGAAGAAGGATTGAGACTGGTCATCCTAATGCCAAAATGCTTTGGAAAAGTTAAAGAAATCTATGTGGAAGATGTTTCAGACTTTGCACTTGGTGGAGTCCTTATGCAAGAAGAACATCCGGTAGCATATGAGAATTAAAAGCTGAATCAAACAGAACGTCGTTACTCAGCACACGAAAGGAGTTGTATGCGGTAATCCATTACATTAGGAGATGATGTCACTATTTGTTTGGGTCTCCTTTTATTGTGAAGACAGATAACACTGCGATTAGTCACTTTATGTCCCAATCGAAACTATCAAGCATACAGACTCATTGGCAGGAACTTCTTTCAGAGTTCAATTTTTTGCTAGAGTATCGTCTCAGATCTAGTAATTATATTGTCGATGCTCTTAGTTGTAGGGTATACTTGACCACTATTTGCTCTATGACTACTCTTTCAGGGAGTACAGTTACCACAAAGACAAGGGACCAAATTCAGGCACTTTTGGATAAGGATGCGGTATTTAGTCGACCTCATCAAGCAGGGCAAAACTATTTAGTTCTGGCTCGATGGGAGCCTAGTAAAGACTAAGGGAGATCGCCTTTATGTTCCTAAGGGCGAGATTTTAGGAAATCACTAATTAAGGAATGCTACGACACGATTTAGGCAAGTCATTTGGAGAGGAACGCACTTTTACATTACTACAACGTGCATACTGCTGACCTCAAATGCAGGACGACATTACAATTTATGTGAAAACTTGTCTTATTTGTCAGTAAGATAAGACAGATCATCAGAAAAATGCAAGCTTGCTTGAGCCCCTTTCCGTCTCAACTAGACCATTCAAGAGTGTATCGATGGACTACATTGTTGGATTGTCAAAAGTTGGAGATGATTTTAGCACCATCATCGTCGTGGTAGACCGTCTATAAAAGTACGCAACTTTCATCGTAACACCCAAGTATGTATCAGCTGAAGAGATAACTCAACTCTTCTTCAAACATATTGTCAAATACTAGGGACTGTCTAAGGACATCTTCAATAATCGGGATCGTTGATTTACTGACATATTTTAGATCGAATTGTTCAAATTTTTTGTTCAACTTTGAGCATGAGCTCTAGTTTTCACCCACAATCTGACGAACAGACGGAACGCTTCAATTCTATTCTAGAAGAATATTTTCAATCATTTATCTCTACTTCGCAGAAAAATTAGGTGAAACTTTTGGATGTGGCTCAGATTTGCTTCAATGCCCAAAAGAGCTCTTCTACCAATAAGAGTCATTTTGAGATTGTGACTGAACAGCTACCGTTACTTCTTCATAATATGGATATCGATCAAAATATCAATTCCCCTCAAGCGGAAAGCTTCTCTTGAGAGTGGAAGCGAAGCATTGAAATTGCTCGGAGTTATTTTGAGAAAGCTAAAAAGGGTATAAAGATCCTTAATATTCAAAGCGTTGTTTCCTCGAATTTAATGTTGTAGAACTGGTAATGGTCAAACTTTCCGACAGAAACTATTATAAAACGAAAAGAAGGAAAGACTCAAGGTTGGTGCTAAAATATATTGGAATATTACCTATCGTGAAGAGGATTGGAAGAGTCGCATACAGAGTTTCACTCCTTTCTTAGTGCAAAATCCACAAGGTCATTCATGTTGGTATACTTAAGCCATACTTTGTAGACAAGGAGGACGTATCCAGAAATTAGACGAAGCAACCTGTGTTTGAACTGAGAAAAGTCGGAAAGAAGGTTGCTGAAGCTATACTGGACCATTGTACTACTCGAACTTCTAGGGAATATCATCAAGAATACTTGGTCAAATGGAGTTGATGCAACAGTAAGGAAAATACTTGGGAAAGAGAAAAAGATCTTGGAGCTTTCAAACCATTAATTGAAGAATACCATGTATCGATGACACTGAGAATGTTGCCAAAACAAATGGGGGAGAATGTCAATGACCGTAGCTTTACTTAGCCACTTGACACAATCGCAGCCGTAGTTTGCCCAATTTCGATAGCACATTGTAAATATTAGTTTAGTTTGAGTTGTAGTTTCCTTTCCATTGTAATAGTTTATTTCAATTGTAAAATAGCTCTGATATTAGTAAACGTTTAGTATGATTCCTCGTCATTTAAACGTCTACCCCTATCACTTAGGTTTTTGTTCCGCAAGCTATAATAGGGGATATTAGTTATTCAAAAATCTTTTAAACGTGATCACCCACTACACCAGTCATTGTAATTTTCTGCTTTTATCAATTATAATTTTCACTTT
This sequence comes from Fraxinus baroniana, assembly GCA_903798355.1. Taxonomy (NCBI): domain Eukaryota; kingdom Viridiplantae; phylum Streptophyta; class Magnoliopsida; order Lamiales; family Oleaceae; genus Fraxinus; species Fraxinus baroniana. The sequence goes on from CAIGRO010302438.1 coordinate 4,273, forward strand.
CATCAATCAATGATCAATTTACTTTCAATGCAAGCTTTTTACAAATTGTAATAAAATTTTCTTTCGTCCCGAAACGATCGAAAAAAAGGCGGAGGTAGTCTAGTGGAGCAAACTACTGCTTTACAATGTCCCCTTCTGTACCAAGAAGAAAGACGCCCCATGAAACTTGGTTATGTTGTCTTTAGTGTGATTGAACATCCTTGTATGTTTTGGACCTTTTGATAATGGTACTTTCACTTAGTGTAATCTAATAAATGTACTTTACTTTTGTTCCATTGAGTAAGATTTCAATCGAGCAACTTTATAGTCACATAGACCAACGATAATTGATGACATGACAATAAAAAATGATTATCGTCATTTATATCATTAAAGTTGTAAAAATTGAACGTGATGATCATCATTTTATTAAGGGAAAATTGCAGCTCGTTGACCTTTCATTTTTTACAGACTTGCTATAACTTCGCTTTGTGCTAACTACAATCTCAAATCTTTCAAAAATATACATCTGGGTCCAAATGGATGGAAACCTATCCATTTGACCATTAGTTGACCAAGAATAGTAGAATTTGACCAAATTAAAAAAGGGTAAGATGGAAACTTAACATTTTTCCACATAAAAAAAAAATAAACAAAAAATGAAGAACAAAATTGTTTTCCCCATCCCCTAAACTAACAACATTGAAAATGGAACCCAAACCATCACTCACAGCCTACTCGCCATTGCTCACAGCCTACCCACCACTGTCGCCACCACAACCTTTTCTACCATGTTCTCTACTGCTAAATGGAACCCCAACAAAAAATTAATATCGTTTTGTTCTTCAAAGAATCACGACCTTTCTCAATCTGTGCAACCAAGAAGGCAGTAGGGAGTCAAATAGCAACCGAGTCCAACGAATTCTACCCCGAAAATAAAGATGGTCCTTATGTCTAAGATTCGTAATCCGAACGAGCTTCACGAGTGTTGATCATTTTTGCGGCCAACACGCAACGATATAACAACATTAGCAACCTGGGCTTCAGAATTGTTGTAAGGAACTATAAGGCCCGAATTTGAGTCTACGTTAGGAAGTATAGCTACGTCATCGTACTTTTGGAGTCCTTGGGTGAAGGTTGCGCGAAAAAGCTTCAAAATGCCGTTGAGTTCCGACGAGATGTAAGGTTCGGATGACGGAGTAACAAAGGGAATTTGGTGGGTTGTAGAGGGTAGAAACGGTGAGGGTTCATCAACGGTTCGATTTTGGGGGGTGATTTTTTTGGGATGTTGGTAGATGAAGAAGAATTGGGCTCAGTGTACAGATTCAGGTCTAAATAGGGTACAATTGAATCCATTTTCAGCAACTTTCTTCGGGATTTTATGGAGGATGGGAGGGTTAGGTTAGGGTAGGGTAGGGTAGGATGGGGTAGGGAGATGAACATTTTTATTCTTCATTTTTCATTATTTTACGAGGAAAAAATGTTAAGTTATCATACAATTTTTAATTTGGTCAAATTCTATTATTCTCGGTCAATTAACGGTCAAATGGATGAGTTTCCATCTATTAGGACCCTAGGTGCATATTTTTTAAAGGTTTGAGACAGTGGTTGACACAAAGTAAATGTTAATGTAAAATCTGCAAAAAAGTAAAAGGTTAGGGATCGCTGCTGTAATTTTCCCTTTTATTAACTCCCATGTCATCTATTTTTTTTTTTTTGGTACCCAAGTATTCCAACTTAGCCAAACTAATTTCCAGACCACCAGCCACCGGCCCCTTAGTAACTGGCGGAGGTAAACCGCGGATTATGCCCGAGTTGACCAGGGTTCAAGCACCCCTTATACTCCTGACCCCAAGAGAGCCTTGCTAAATGGTTATTACATCACCAAACTCTTCCAACCAATATTGATTATTACATCACTCAGTTGCTCCAACTAGGAATCGAACTCCCCATCATGAGGTTGCAAGCCCAACAATGATCTTCCTTTGCCAACTTGAATGTGCCCCGGAGGGCCCATGTCATCTATTTTTGTCTTTATAATTGGAGGAACTTACCTTAATAGAAATGAAATCAAAGTGTAATTGCATAGTTGAAATCAAATTAAAATGGAGTTACCTGCTTGAAATTAAATTGAAGTGTAATTATTCGATTGAACAAAATTGAAGTACAATTACCTAATTGACACTAATAAATAGGCACGAACATTTTTACCAAATCGAATTTCCTGAATTGAAATTGTATTGGAATTGGAGGTTTTAGTCCGGTTCCCGAAAAAATAAATTAAGAATCGAAATTGAAAATTGAAAATCGAAAATCGATTGGGTCTTGATCGATTCCAAGTTCCTGAACAAGAACTGTGGGTACTGAATGGAATTGTTTTTTATATAATTTTTTATTTGCCATGCGAACAAGGAAATAACAGGGACTTCAGCCAGTGGCGTCATGGCTCATGGCAGTGACCGAAAGAACCGGGGCAGTGCAAGTAGTAAGAGATAGGCTTGAATAATTGGATTATTTTGTTTGGGTGAAGAATGAAAGGTAAAGTATGTTGCGGGCGTATAATGTGTGGATTTCAATCAGTTGCCGACGGATTTAGGTGAAGAACGGAGTGGGCCAAATTGATTAGGCCTTTCACTTTTGGACCGTTTTTAAGTATGTTATTAAGAAAAGGGCAAAATACGTAAATACAACACTTTTTAAGTATACAATTTCATATTTAACAAACTAATAAAAAATTTCATAGATCAGGTGCTAAATAAAAATACTATATATATTATTCTAACAGAAATTTAGAAAATATATAGGTTAAATTATGATAATTTGATAAACATTATCACATTATAATATATAACACATATATCGTTAGTATATAACATATTATCTCACATCCCATTTCTCTTGCACCTCACACTTTTTTTTTTCTCTGACACCTCATACTTTCTCTATTTCTACAATTAAGGTTTATTTTTTTTCAAAATTAGGTGGTCACATTTTGTGACCCTGATAAAATTTGCGATTTATAATTTAATTGAACAGGACACAGTAATACAAATTGTGGTCAGATCACAGTCACAAACTACACAAGCTTACATTCACAAAGACACAATTGTAAGTCACAATTACAAATTTAGTCGCAAATTATACATTTTTTTAAGTTAGAAATTATTTATTGATCACCACATGCACCTCATTTACAAACACCAACGATCGATATATCTATAGCCATCCGCCGGCCTACAAATTTGTAGCCTTATGTGGAGGTAGAGGTAGAGACGGAGTTCTAGTGCACAAAATGGGCTCGTTGACGATGTTCGGAGGTAGACCCAGTTTGCATGTTGGCGGCAGAGATACAGTTCCTGAGTTCTATTTGTAAAGAGAAATGGTAGAGAGAGAAGGAAATAGAAAATTGAGAAAAGAAATGGTAGAAAGAGAGAAAGAAATGGAAGATAACGCGCAGGGAGAAAGTGGTTTGAAAAATATGGAAATTATCCTTATTTATTTATCTTTAATTTAGGGATTAATTTCTAAACTTTTGATAATTTAGTTATATAAATATTAGAATTTATATTTTATATTTCAAAAAACATAATTAACATCTAATCTTTGAAAATAAATTTTAATGACATGATTAACGATAATCAAATTTTAAATACATGGTTCTGCTTAATTTTCCCTTGAAAAAATGAAATCAATTCCATAAAGTTAGTGGGTCACGTGCGACATTGCTCCCTACTTCAGTTAATACATAGAAAGTTAAGAGTGTGTTAGATTGACATGGAAAATATCTCCTAAAAAATAAAATATTTTCCTTTTTTTGAGGAAAACAAAAACCTACATCTCTGAAAGAAAATGATTTCTTTAAAAATAAGAAAAGTTAGGTATTTATTCAAAAGTTGGAAAATATTCCCAAGGAAAAAAATAGCAATCAAATACTCCAAAATAGGAATTTGGGTGAAAAATTGACATTTTTCATGAAAAATAAATACAATCAAACGCACCCTAAGTAAACTATAAATAAATGCAATGAAAATGTATGATGTTGTGGAGTTTCAATTGTGTGTAACGTAGTAATCTTGTGCGGATAAATTATTTATGGCCTCAACATTTTTTAGTTGATTGTGGACATTGATTGATCGGAGACAAAATGCGAAAATTCTGCTAAAACCTGAGATATTTGATCAAATTGCATCAGTAAATGATCTAGTCAATTGTTTACTTCTCAATTCATAAGAATTGATGAGTTTCAATCCATGTTTAAAGCGAATAAATAAATAAATAAATAAATAATGAATAAAAATTTTGTTGACCAAAAAAATGTATCAATGATGTGGCCAACAGATCCCAAAACCTTTCACGCATAGTTAAAAAATTGGCCTGATCCGGCCGATCAGTCGGGCCGAAAAATCGGCGGCTCAGACCCTTAACCGGGCCGAGCAGATTGGATTCAATGGAATTGAACATTTGACCTCTAAGAAAAATAAAGGGTTACTTACCACTTGAACACAAAGTACTTTAGTATTACTTGTGTGCAATAACTAATATTTAACCAATGAATCATTTATAACTTTTATAAAAATATTCTTTTAAAAAACTTTGGTCCAACATTCTACTTTATTTTATAGACCTAAATAATTAGTGAAAAATAAATTAAAAATTTTAATTTTGCCCCTAAAAGAAATTTATACTTTATATATTTTTTTATATGTTTTTATGCAATGACCTGCTGGTTGAACCACTGGGTCGCCGATTGAACCACTAACCCATTGACCCGCTGTATTATCTGAGTCGGTGTCCGGGTCGAGTCTGATAACTATGCTCTCACGTCCACGCAAGCTAAATTTCTGTACACTTGGATGAATCGTTAACCACACATGACCTTCTTCGGATGGGCTGGTCGCGCACACTNAACCACTAACCCATTGACCCGCTGTATTATCTGAGTCGGTGTCCGGGTCGAGTCTGATAACTATGCTCTCACGTCCACGCAAGCTAAATTTCTGTACACTTGGATGAATCGTTAACCACACATGACCTTCTTCGGATGGGCTGGTCGCGCACACTCTGACGGTCAAATCAGTTGAGAAAAAAGTTTAGAGTGTATAAGAGCTTTTAACGTGAGCCTCCAATTAATAAAAAGAGGGTCGGCTTGGGAGTCAATAATTAATAAGTGTGTAGCAAAAATATAACTTTGAGAGTCTAGACTTACATCATTCCTTGAATGACACTAAGTGTGAGCTTTTATACTTGAGTAGGAGAAACGAATCCCGTTGGATGACATGGTATGTGGCCTCATCAGACTGATCGACATTGCTTGTCGCGCACATCAATAAGTCAAGACATTAAATGCTAGGACCACTTTCGTATCCACAAGTCCTAGCTTGACAATTGGGATTAGACTATATAGGTGTGCATAGGCGGCTATGGCAGTGAACTGTCTTGTCAATCATTCAACACAAGATTTGTTAAGGATCTTGCAATTGCCTCGCTAGGACAAGTTCCTACATGGGGGTCTAGTGCTCCGAAGAGTTTTCCTGTCCTCTAAAGAGCCCGAAGTGGGCACATTGGGTCCGAACTGGGAAGACCCCTATTGCATATTGGGTGACGTTTGGCTAAGAACCTTTTTAATTGAGAATTTGGATGGATGCCTTCCCACGCTTGGAATGTTGAACATCTAAGGATGTATTATCCGTAAAGGTTTCGATCATTGCTTATGTACTTCTTATGAATGATAAATGTACCTTTTATTTTTAGCTATGACAAGCTCATATCGTTTTAATCAACTACAACAGTTATAGCAAGATCATGCGTTCTCATTGTTTACTAATTCAATTATGGAGAGCCCATAAATTAACTTATGTACGACGAACTCATGCGTTCTCATTGTTTACTAAATTCAGTTATGGCGAGCCCATAAATTAACTTATGTGAGACGAGCTCATGCGCTCTCATTGTTTATTAAAATCAATTATGGACCTATGTGTGAAGAGCTCAAGCGCTCTCATTGTTTATCAAATTCATTTATGGCGAGCCCATTGATTGGTAACTCACTGATTAAAAATGGCGAGCTCATACGTTATGGCTACTTATTAGAGTACAAATGTAGCGAGCTCATAAACCGCTAAACACTTAGCAACATGCTTTAAATCTCAAATTGAGAGTTGAAAAAGCTCATCCATTCAAATCAATTCAAATCCTTTACACGAAGAAGGGGGAGGGAGCCATTACAAAAATAAAGACCTAGTCTATACAGTAGCATCTTGCTGGGGCTTTTCCTGGGCACTAACTTTCTCAACTGAATCCTCTTCTTCGATAGCAGGGGTGGAATGGTTGTTCGACAAAAACTTGCCCTTAAGAGAAGAAATGTCAAGTTGAGGATGCAGCACATCGAGCCTATTAAAAACTTCATTGTAAGCGATCCTCCTCCAATATATACCGAGGTTGTCGTACTTTGTCGTTTCATAAAAGTAAGCAACATAATTGTTAACTACGGCCTCCTCCACCCCCACTCAGTTGCTGCTTCAAACTGGCCACCTTAGCTGTCAACTCTCCAACTTGAGCCTTCAGCTCCCCCATTCTCTTTATTAATAGCCTCCAAGGCTATCGAAGCGATCCACTGAAGGTTGTCAGAGTTCTTTACACGCTTCATCAAAGCATTCACCTTGGCCTTGCAAAGGTGGACTTCCTTATTTAATTCATCATTCTCCTTAACAATTGCATCCACTTTCGACTCTGTCTTGGCTTGCTTAACCTTGAAGGCCTCTATTGGCTTCATTGGTTGAAGACGCCTCAGCTTTGGTCCTATTAGCTCCACCTCAGCATCTTCTACATTGGTGAGGTATTCCTTATTAAGGCGCTGCAGTCGCCTCAGTTCCATTTGAACATTTAGAAAGAATCCTTAAGAGCAAGCCTACAGGGCGAGACCCTCCTCTACCATGTCCACCGCGTCACAGGTATCAGCATATGTAGAATACTATCATTCCAATATTTGTGTTGGACCCTTGTGACCCCTTGGACCTTGGCTGGGAGCATCTCCATCACTGTGGAGGCAATCTCATCAGACTTTTTCCCTTCTGAGCCTTTCCCTCAGAAGGGATACTTTTTACCTCCTTGCCCCTCCTCTTCCTAACCAACTTAGCCCCTTCCTCATCCACATCTTCAACCTCCACAATCTTTACGGAGGAAATAGGTCCGGTGTAGATGGGCTGGCGAAGTGATTCCCCAATAGTGATTTGGCGCTTAGAGGGAGGGTTAGGTCCGGTGTTCCTCAATAACACCAACTTCCTCTTGGGGGGGCCTCTCAAAAGAAGCTTTCCCTTTTCCTTTTCTCTTTTTCCTTTCCCCCTTCTTATTCAGATGAGTTGGTGGATTCGTTTTGGAGAGCTGGGCCAGCTTATCCCGTTGGTTCTTATAAGTGGACGACCCAGCTTATCCCAGGCTCCTCAGTTGGAGCAGGTTGGTATTCGATTACTCCTTCTTGTCTTGTTGCCCTATAAACAAATAGAATGTTTAGGAAAATGGTGGAAGAAGGTGGTTGACAAGCAAAGAAGCGAATCGCCTTGTTTTACTTTTTGTAGCCATCAGTTGGTGCGTAACGAAGAGGAATCGCTTCTTGATGACGTTCTTGAAGTACCTCTTCTCCGGGGTAGCTCGTATATTGCTCGAATAATGGCCCACTTAGATAGCTTGAGCTCGAACTGGTTAACCATAGTTTTATAAAGCTCGCGATAGATAAAAAGCAAAAGGGGGGCCAATACATTAAAGAAATATCATAATAAAAGAAGGCTCAACTCACTATACTCATGGTATTGGGTTGATACGGTGATCTTCAGAACCAAATCTCCTTCCATTGTCTGCCAGTGACCCTTGACCTAAAATCAAGATGACTTCCAATTTTTTTATAGAAGTTGGGGTCCCCCAGATGAAGGGAGAATGTAAGCCCCAGGGATTCATACAGTACCACCCATTACTATCACTCCCCCTACTAGAGGTTCGAGGTTGGAAGAGGGTTTGAAAAACGTGTGGAGGCATATCCTCGCTAAGAGTGACCTCTTTCTAAAGAAGGAAGACCCTCTAGTAACTGGCTCCATGCGTTGGGTACTAGTTGGGTAAGGGCCAAATTATATTGCCTAAGGATAGTTGAAGAAGGGGTGCAGGGACAGCCTTATTCCCCCGACCAGAATGGCTTCACACACTGCCATACACCCTTCTTTAATGAAGCATGTCCTCTTCTCTGGGGTCCGCACGAACATTTCTCTTTTATATTTGTTAGCCACAAGGAGGCCCCCATCTAATGTTATAGTCTATGGGGCCCTCTGGTATTATCCATGTACTATGAGGACCCTATATTGCCTCCATGATCCGTTTAGTAGGATTCAATGGAGGAATACCCGTTTCGGGACAAATTAACGTCATGCTTACACCAAAAGATCCCTCAGACACGTTCTTTTTTTGGAAGAAGCCATCTAATTCAACAAATGAAAGAAATGCCTCGATAGTGATAGATACTTACACAAACTCTAAGACCCAAGATCCGGAATGCTTGGAAATGGGAGAAAACGGAGTTGATCGCCGGAAGCAGCACGAAAATACTAGGTTGGAGGGAATATTTTCAGCACTCGAGGTTTAAAACTTTCGCAAAGTGAAGAAAAAGGGGAAAAAAAAGGTTTTCAGTGTTTTATATATGCATGGTGAATGAACCCTCACCGTTGGATCTTCCTCCACTTTAATCTGGGCCATCCACCTGTAGTCTCATCTGTTACGTTAATACCAAAGGGACTTGCCAAAAATTCAAACCAAAGGCTCGAATGAGGTCGTGTTGGACACGCACCATAAACTTGCGTAGTCCTTGCAAATGTAAAATATCACCATCATTGCGCATTAAATACGCACGTAGCTCGAGCTTAGGAAATTGCCACACCACCCAACTATTTTTATTAGGAATCAACGTGCCCTTCAAATCATTAGAGCATGCCACCTAGCAGGCTTCAGCTATTAAAGGGGTTGACATACACCACAAGGGCCTCGCCTAGCTTCCTCCAACCTTATACAGGCTTCAGCTACTAAAAGGGCTCGACATACGCCCAAAGGGCCTCGCCCAGCATCCTCCAGCCTTATCACATGCTTTAGCTACTAAACGGGCTCGACATACGCCCCAAGGGCCTCGCCTAGCATCTTCCAGCCTTATCACAGGCTTCAACTACTAAAAGGGCTCAACACACGTCTCAAGGGCCTCGCCTAGCATCTTTCACCCTTATCACAGGCGTCAGCTATCAAATAGGCTCGCCTTTTTACTTCCAGAGCCTCGCCACATATCCCTCAGCCTCATCGCAAGCTTCAACTAACATACGCCTAGAAAGTCCACGCATCATATAAATAATCATACCTGGACTGATGTTACTCATAAGATAAATTAAAGGCCGCACGTAGCACTGATTAAACTACATGGCGGACAATCTGGGGCCCCCACACCTCACACAACGACGCAGACAACCCCGTTATACAAAAGCAACCCTTTCTCCGCGTAGAACGAAACTGAGAACGACCCCATTTAGGCAGACCCCTATGTAGGAACTAGTCTTAGCGAGGCGGTTGTAAGACCCTTAACAGATTTTGTATTGAATTATTGACAAGACATTTCACTGCCACCTATATAGTCTAATCCTAATTGCTAAGCTAGGACTTGTGGATACGAAAGTGGCCCTAGCATTTAATGCCTTGACTGATTGATGTTCGCGACAAGAAAGGTCAATCGGTCTGATGAGGCAACTTGCCCTGTCATCCAACGGGCTTCGTTTATCCTATTCAAGTATAAAAGCTCACACTTAGTGTCATTCAGGAAATGATGCAAGTCTAGACTCTCAAAATTATATTCTTGCTACACACTTACTAATTACTGACTCCCAAGCCGACCCCCCTTTTATTAATTGGAGGCTTACGTTAAAAGCTCTCCCACACTCTAAATCTTTTTCTCCACTGACTTGATCGTTGGAGTACGTGCGGCCAGCCCCATCCTGAAAAGGCCACATGTGGTTAACGGTTCGTCCAAGTGTGCAGGAATTCAGCTTGAGTGGACGTGAGAGGCCTTTAAATCTGTTGGTCACATCATTGATACATTTTTTAGGGTCAACAAATTTCAACCATAAGCTTTCAAATTTTTTTCTTTTTTTTTTTAAATAGTAAACAAAAATATCATTATAAGTTATAATTTATCTATAAATAGGCAATAGAATTTGACTAGCACGTACAATTAAAGTAATAAATGAATTAATAAATTATATATTTTAGGTGTAGGTAATTTTTAATTGGGTAAAATGTTAAGGTCCGTTTGATTACGAATGTAAAAAATAAGTGGAAAGAAAATGAATTACAAGGAATTGAATTGCCTAAGATTTGTTTTATTGTGAATTGTAATTAAGGGTCCGTTTGATTGCAAATGTGGAAAATGGGTGGAAAGAAAATGTTTTACTGGGAATTGAATTGGCTAGAATTTGTTTTCCAGGGAATTGTAATTAATAGTGTTTGATTGGTATAATTTTCTACCTGGAAAATGTTGAAAGTTTGGTGTCCGTTTGACTTCATTTTTTGTAAAAATTGTCCATTAAAGTGATAATTTTTTCTACCAATACGTCTAGAATTTGTTCCAATTACCAAAAAGTAAAAAAAAAAAATTTAAACAATTAGAAATAATTA
>CAIGRO010302447.1:0-11057 GCA_903798355.1 Fraxinus baroniana
GCGGGTTTTTTTGTCATCCCTAACTAAAATTAACAGATCATCTATCAAATTCACTGGCTAATTCTTTAGCTCTCCGTGCCACATGGTGCCTCCGTGTGGCACGGAGACACGTTGTTGTTGTTGTTATTATTATTTTTTTTTTATACAATACTACCAATACCATTTTTTTCAACTAACATTTTATATACAAATCCCAAATTCACCCAACAAAATCATCCAATCCCTATACTCTAGTTTCTAATCTAAAGCATGTCTTCTGTAATCTTCAAATTTCAGTGAATTTCACACAATCTTGATTTTGTTAATGTGTCATTGCATCATTGAGAATGTAATTCTTGATTTTGTGATTAATTTCTTGTCAGCAACATTATGTTTCAAAAAGAGATGACATTAGGTTTGAAAAAGAAGAAGAAAAAAAAAATACACAAGAAAAAATGAACGAAACCAGAACTTACCGTTGCGCGAGAGGTTGAAGGAATGGAACTCCAGCATTGCAATCACAGCCAGTGGATAAGATGGAAGATATTAAGATTCTTGAATTATAGTGATCAAATCTCGACGATGGCTGGAGGAATTAAACTTTGTTGGGCGTGAAATTTGGGAAAGGAAAAAGAGGTATGACAGTAGATATGATGTAGTTGCATGAGAAACGAAGAAGTATGACTGTTGTGTGAAAGAATGGTGGAAGAAGCACAAAAAAATAAAAATTGAATTACGACGACGACGGAAAATCACAATGTCTCGCCAATATTTTGTCTCTTTTAATATGTAGTGATGCCTCATCTTAAAAAATAATTAAACTCTAAAAGGAAACAAGATTTTACGCATAATTTGCATATGGGCCTGGTTTTTATTTATAACCACGTCCAAAATTTAGCTGTGGTTTTCCAAGTTTGTGTTATAGATGTATTTAACCTTTAATATAGGTAGAGAAAGGAGAGAGTCCAAGAACTTCACCGAATGGATCCAGCTCCTCACCATTTTCTAATGAAACTGATGCTCGGCCATTAAATTCGAGAATAATAAGAAAATTCAGCAATTTAGAGAAGCTTGAGGCCAAACTTCAGCAAACTCGGACTGCGATTAGAGATGCGCATATGCGAAATCAAAGTCAGGATCCGGACCATGTTCCAGACGGTCCAATGTACAGGAGTCCGAAAGCTTTTCACAGGTACATTTGCCTCATCACACGGTAGACATTTGTTACATACAAAGTTAGGGGTTGAGAGTTATATATATATATATATATATATTTTTTTTTTTGGCTTTCCATTTGCTTTATTTGACTAGGACAATGAACACTCGCCCTTTTCCTATCAGGAGTTACTTGGAAATGGAAAAGCACTTCAAGGTATTTGTGTATGAAGAAGGAGAGCACCCGATTTTTCACAACGGAGGGAGGTTTTATTTATCGCTTGGAGATTTCCAAGTTTAGGACGAGGGATCCTGAAAACGCGCACATTTTCTTCCTCCCGTTCAGCGTGGCATCCATAGTTCACTTAATTTATGATAGAGGTGCTCCTGATCATTGGCGTCCAATGAAACAAACAGTCAGTGATTACGTTCATCTTCTAGCTGGGAAATATCCCTATTGGAATCGTAGCCTTGGAGCCGATCATTTCATGCTTGCTTGCCACGATTGGGTAACAAAATTTGCATCTCATTTACTATGATTGGCCTTTCTTTGTCTACAGATTTATAAGGTTTCGAGAATTTCCCTAATTCCAAAGTAATTGCACATTGAGTAGGGGCCAAAGCTTTCTAAATCCGTTCCAGAGCTATTTAAGAACTCGATTCGAGCATTATGCAATGCAAATACCTCAGAAGGATTCGACCCCTCAAAAGACGTGTCGATTCCAGAGATTAATCTAGTAGGTGGTAGAATGAATGGCTTGATTGGGGGTCCGTCCCCATCAAGACGACCAATTTTGGTTTTCTATGCTGGAGGAGTTCACGGCCCTATTAGGCCGATTCTTCTGGAGCACTGGGAGAACAAAGATGAAGATGTTCAGATTCATAGGTACCTACCAAAGAGTGTGTCATACTTGCAAATGATGAGAAAAAGCAAGTACTGTATCTGTCCTAGTGGTTATGAAGTAGCCAGCCCAAGAATGGTCGAGGCTCTATATAATGGTTGCGTTCCCGTGATTATTAAAGATCATTACGTTGCTCCATTCAGTGATGTCTTGAACTGGAAATCATTTGCTGTTGAGATTCCAGTGGAGGAGATTCCGAACCTGAAGAAAATTCTGACCGGAATTTCTACAAGACGGTATATAAGAATGCAAAGACGAGGAACACAAGTGAGAAGACATTTCGAGTTTGATTCACCTCCCAGACGATACGACGTTTTTCACATGATACTTCATTCCATCTGGCTCAGAAGACTCAATATTCAACTGCATGGTGTCAAGCACTCTTGAATGGTCGATGATAGGCTGATGTATTTATTCTCGAAATGCTTGGGGGAGAAAAGGAGAATTGTAGTTAATTTAGGAAAACTGTACAATTTTTTTCTCTATTTATAAAAAATATCTTACATATAATAGAGAGCATAAAATTTTTCACTTTGATCAAGACAAGTTTCATCTCATTCATTTCTAATAATTTCTCACGCTCTATGTATAAACATTATAATTTATAACTAATGTTCAAGATGTTTACTGTGAACTCGTGCATTTGTGTGTTTTCCTCTCTCAATAGTTACTTTTCTTGCCATATTCTTTATTTCACCATTTTTGACTGAATATTTTCACATTTCTTTTAGTATGCCTTCCATATTGAACATGTTATCGGTTGGACTAATATAATGTTGTTGTAAATATTAAAAAAAACTTAGTTATGGTACAGAACCGAAAAAAATCAAATCAAACCGAACGTTCAGTTTCATAAATAAATTTAGATCCGATTCGATTCGATTTTCTTTAAAATCGAATCAAATAGAATCATGTCCAACCCTACTTGAAAACACAAATCCCCTACGACCAACTTTAAACCAAAAAAGTGACCCATGAAAGTGGGCTTTGTAAGCGAATCCATGGGGTCCAATGGCATCCGTTACTGTGTCCAAATAATATAGTTGACTAGGAAAGACTTGTTTCTGTGTAAACAACTCCAAGATTACTTAATTTTTGGTCAGAATTTTATGGAATTAGAGAGACATAATAATAATAATAATAATAATAATAATAATAAGAGGAAGAAGAAGAAATAGTAGAAGAAGGCCGACTTTCTAAATAATTATGTAAAAGAGTACTTTTTATTAATATTTTCTTATTTTCCGAGTGGCTACTACTGGGAGAGCCTCCTGAGACACTCACCCGGCACCTCTTGAGACACTCATCTAGCCCTGTGTAAAAAGGGAATTAGGGCAGTGAAGGGGGTCCTTTTTCAAGGATAAAAATAACAATTAATTTATTTATACAAAATTGGTTTATAAAATTTGTTGACAAATGAGCGTGACAAGATCTAAGCCATTGATATCAAAAATTGTTTTTGAAATCATTGGCCAAAATCTTGTCAACAAATTTTATAAACCAATTTTGTGCCCAAAGCATGACTCAAATAAAGCTCTTTACTAAAAAAGTGCTGTTTTCACGAAAAACTTTTGAATGCAAAATCTTTTACACCCTAATCATGAGAATGACTTTTTCAATAAATTTCTTGAATGGATCGGAATTGGTCAAATAATTAGCACAAAATTCAACACATAAGATTAACAATTATAAGTTCACGTTTGACTTCAAATTAAGTTGTAATAAAAAACAACAACAACAATAATAAGAGGCTTCTAATGAAGCAAGATCGCTATAAATCCCTAAAATTGCCCTATAAACCTAATTAATGATCGTTAAAAATCAGCTCTTAACAGTCAAGAGAAACACAGTTGGAGTTGGAGTTGGAGTTGCATGTAGAGGTGTTAAAGATCTTAATCGCACTCGCATCACCATCCTCCATCAAATCTTCAGTCTCCCTTCTTCGAAATCACAAGCTGAGTACATATGTCGGTTCTGATTTCACCTTCTTCAATTCGAATTGGCCGCCACCAATGTCATCAACTTCACCTTCACAAATCACAAATTCACGGCCAAATTCACGGCCGAATTACAATAAAATCATCGACGTAGAAGTTTAGAAAGATAAGGAACGTAGAGAGAGAAAGAAGTTGAGAAAGGGAGGGACTAAAGAAGTCGAGGAAGAGAGGGTGTAGAAAGAACGATTAGGGTCCGTTATTTGAAAATATTTTATTTGATTTGATTTAGGATGAATATTAATATATTAATCTTAATCTTAATCTTCATTATTTGATTTGTGAAATTAAAATTATGTCATCACGATTTTAAATTGTATAGTTTATAGGTAGGGTTTGGGCTAATAAAAATATGATCAAGACATTATGAACATTAAACCAAGGACGTAAATGTCAAATAAATAAATAAATAAATAATAAATTCTCCAAGTTCTTCAATAGTTCTTGAAGATAGACCAATCGTCAAATTTTTAGGTTTAGCGATGGTTAAACGCACCATACCATAATTCAAAATTCAAATGAGACAATTATATCGTGATTGCAAGAGAGGATTATAAATAAACAAAACAATATTAAAAAAGGGAAAAAAAAATATAAATTTTGTTCATGATAATACATAGACTTCTCGATCATTCGACATCAAACATGAAACATGCTACAATATTTCTTTCTTGTATACAGTATGTGGATATAAATAAAGTAATGCTAATCTAAAGCCTCCGAAGTGGTCCTATATGTTGACATAGAGAGATGTATATGCTTAAACTAAAATTTTATCCACCCTCTTCTGATTATATTTTAATTTACATATTTTGTCATAAAAAATCATATAATAATTTCGATTCAACGGATTGGAAATTTGTGTCAAATCTCCCCGATTGAAATTACACCGAGTCAGCAGACTTCAAAACTCGCTCTCCTATCGGAGCGGACTCACTTTCCTTTTCTCCCCTCCTCAAACTCAGTGATCTCCCACCTTCTTTGTGCACCTTCAACACCTCAATTTCGTTTTTCAACTCTTCAGTCAAAACCCAAAACATATCAATTGAAGGTTTCTTAATCTTAGTGCCAAAAAGAATCCCCATTCTATCTTTACAATTTTCTAGCCTCTTCAATGCATGTATTAACTCAACTGAGTCACCAAAACTCTGGCAACTCAGTCTCTTCTTGATCTCACCGAATCTTGACAAAATTTCATTAACCGCTGATAAATAATCTTCTCCCAATAATCCCATGACCTCGTTTAATAAAATGTCGCCTTCGACTTGGGTAGGATCAGGTGCTTTGCACATTTCTTCTATCAGTCCAATCAGAGAATCTACATCCTTGATCAAGTCAACGTTCAAGAAAGATGGGATTCTTCCTTCTTGACTGTCTTTAATCATGCTGTTTGATGATGAACAGAGGAAATAACCCAAAACCCTAGAAGTGAAAAGTAGGGTTTCCAAGTAACGCGCATACCATCTCACCCATGCAGAGATAGCCCATGTCCCGGCGGTTGCCCCGTCCCGGAAGGCTGTGAGTTTCAGATAATTATGTCCGCCGTTGGCCGGAAAAACTGAAAGCTGTTCTTGAAGTATGAAGGGTCCACGCTTAATGATGTGGTGAATAATTAAAAGACACTTGAAGGCGACATAACAGTTGCTAGTCGAGTTCAGGCGGTCCATGAGGGCGGTGATGACAGCCGAGGCGGTGGCGCGTGAGCTGTTTCCAAAAGATAGGATAGCGGAGAGGTGGTGGTCATCGGGCGAACCTGGTGGTGCATGGGTGGTGGCACGGAGTATGGCTAGGCGGAGAGAAAGTGAAGCGTTGGATTTTGAGAGTAGGGCTGCTTTGGATAAGGATACCTTATCTTTGATAACTCCTAGGATGTCTCTGATTGTCGTTATTCTTCCCATGGATTGTGTTGGAGAGAGAGAGTTGAGGAGGCTGTAGAGGGGTAAAGGAGATTACAGATAATGAACGGACGAATTTGATAATTATAGGATGTTAGATGAATTTTGATCATACAGAGAGAGAGAGAGAGAGAGAGAGAGAGAGATTTGGAGGAAGCGCGTGGACTGCTTAAAAGAGAAGACAAATAATACGATGAATAAATTTTGTCGAGGAAGCGCGTGGACTGCTTAAAAGAGAAGACAAATAATACGATGAATAAATTTTGTCAAATTGTGTAAGCTTGTAATTTAGTGGTTGTTTGGGTAAAACTATAGGTTGATTATAATTTAAAGTCAAATATTATTCAATTACTTAATTCCGTAGAATTTACAATTTTATTTATTGTTTAATGATCTATGAAAAGTTTGTCACACATACACAAAAATTGAAAAAATTGCATAATTACCGGGCAACATCTATATACACAAGCTGATCACGAGATAGGGAGAATGTGAAGCAAGCTAAAGGAATATAATGTACTCAAACCTTTTATTGTTGTTGAATAATTTGTTAGTGTTTTTAAAATTGTCTAAATTTCTTTGAATGAATCTAAATTTTACTTGAATAATGCTCCTTGAACATGTTCAAGGACAGGAATAGAGGAATAAGGCGACGTGATAGATAATAATTGGATTTTAAAATTGTCTAATCACGTGTCGACACGTTTTCCCTTTATTTTTGAACTTATTTTTCAGCTTATTTGTGTGATTGATTTTACTTTTTAATTTTAATTAACTAGTTTTGTTGAAGAGTCAAGTGACAAACCATCACCTTCCTTTTGACTTTTTCACTCATTTGTCTTTTTTATATATTAGATTATTTAAATCTCTTCTTACAAGGCTCAATGTGGTTTATACAAGTGTTTCGTCTTTTTACAAGGGTTACATGATAACTTGAAGGATAAAACCACTTGTACATTATTTTGTGTACATTGTGATTTATATTCCATTGAGTTTTAAATTGAAATGGGCAGGAATATGTATTTTATTTAAAACTGTCCAATGATGTCGAGACACGTGGCACAACGTCAAACTTCTTGTCAAAGAAAACATACATGTAGCATGATTCTACATTGAAATTGATTAAAGATAAACTTGTTATTGAGACAGTTAATCAATTAGACATCAATTGTGCGATTTTCTCTTTGAAATTTGTACGACATTAGAATTGATAATGCTATTTAACATCAATTTAGGAGGCAATTAGATATCATTAAATGTATAAAAAAAACACTGATTGGTGCTTGATAACATTATTCTTATTAAAATGAAATGAGTTATATCAAGGAACTAACAAGTTGGAATGTATGAATTAAAAAGGCCACGTGAATTTTTTTTTGACAATTTCAACAGAATAGACAAGTTGTACATGTATACCCTACATTAATAAATACAATTCAAACATTAACAAGAAAAAGTGGGGATTAAAATATTGCAATTTCCCTTTGACTTCATTGATTTGATTTAGTAAGCTGGTTAGAAACGTACACATCAAATGTGAAATTAAAAAAATATATTTGTTATTAAAATTATTAGAAAATTGATTCTGTTTCGAGTGTCACAACTGATGTAAAAATCTTGCACGTAGAATGTGCAAAGAGATTTAACTCTATTTTGGCGGACCGTTTTGCTACACTTACATTATCGTTGACATTTTGGATGACGTTCCATGATATGGCAATTAATTTTGCCATTAATTTCTCCAACACTTATTTAAATCAATGGTCTCGATTTTTTTCACTTAATGAGATGTCATTCAAGATGTACACATTGAATGTATGTACTAGTAGATTGTGAATGATACAAATAAAATGAAAAGTTTTGAGATTGTGAATGACAAATAAAATTTTGGGTAAAATCTGAAATAAATAAATAAAAGATTTGAGACTGAAGCTGCAATTTCCTATCTATTTATAGGTTTTAAAATTGATCAATTCGACTTACATGTAAGATGTGCTGAAAACTAAATTTGAGTACATAATGTGATTGCTCTAGTTTAACTTCTTAGATGACGCGATTAATGATAAAGACCAATTGCTTTTAATTTTTCTCCATTCATAAAGCTTCGTAGAAATAGGCGAATACGGACATTTCTTCATTACAATTTAAGCAACGTGTTCATAGAATTTGTAGATAAAGGTCGATAATAAATTATTAATTCATAAAATGTGTGGATAAAATATGTGCTTGACTATATTAATTTACAATTTAAATACTTCTAAACATGTAATTCACTACATTACTACAAGTTTCTTTGTATTTTCTTTTCTTTCATTTATTTTTTTCCTTAAATCCACCTACCCCCAAAATATCCATATACATATATAGATCCTTTCATTATATGGTTATGGATACTTGCATTTTAATAATATTCTCTAGAAGATCCATTCAACAGTGCAGACAGGTTGATCGAAATAATAATGATTTTTTAATCTTAATTGGAATTGTTTATTGAGAAATTACATCACGTGGATCGCGATTATTGCGATATGCAGAAGCACATAAACATATACTTGCATTTTAATAATATTCCCTATAAGACCAAGTGTACTGAGGTAGTAGACTCAGTTCAACGTTATACTTAATAAATTATTTAAAAAATTTATTTTTAATCATACGTTTTCTCAATAAAACAATTTACACGTAAACTTTAAAATTTTTCTTACTTTTAACCACGTATTCTCTCAAAAACCACCATTACAAGTTTACTTGATTAATCCATCAATTTGCATTGCCTTTATTCGGAATATTACTCTTTTACCTTCTTTTATGCTTTATCGATTCCGCCCCTATCCCTTGTATCCTTGTTATTCATTTGTGGAAATGTACATAAGCCCACTCCTTTTCATACATAATATTCTCTTGTGCTCAATAAAATAAATATCTCATACTTGAATTTACAAGCTTACATAATTAAAAAAAAAAAAAGAAAAAAAAAAAAAGAAGGATCTGTGGGAAGAAAATATCCATTTTAAGAAAATCCATGATTTAAAAAAAAAAAAAACTAAGATTTATTCCTACTTTTTGATTCGACCATTCTCTCAATTTTATTATCAAAACAAAGCAAAAAACAAATACTTCATGCTTACTTATAGAGAGAGAGAGAGGATGGGTGCATATTAAGTCTTTGCCATGGTTCCATATTGTAATTTGCAATTCTATGAACAAAAAAAAAGACTTAATTGAATATGTATAAAAGTCAAGGGACGAAGTGCAATTTTATATAGTTGAGTTAGGTAGTCTAAAGTTTGAGTTCGAATTTGGAAACAAGGAAGAAGCGGCCCCAGAATTTCGCTAGCCTCACGCTTGGCCATTGCTCGAGCGACAGAAACATAATCATTGTCGCTCGTTCTCGCTCAGGCGTCGCTGGAGCGACAAGTCGTCTCGCTCGAGTGATAGTGTTACGCAGCTAACCCTAGTTCACGATTTTGGAGAGTTTTACACGGCCTATACTATTAATACACCTCCAACTATAAATACAGATACTCTTGCATGAAAATATGTGATTGTCTCATTGTGCCTCATTGGTATAACATATCCATATCATCTTTTGAGAGATCCAAGAATACAATTAATTGGTGGAATCATTCATATCATTATTGAGATCCGGCAACCAAGTTTTGGGAAAATATCAAGGTTCGTGAATCCAAAACACTTGACTTCCTTAACACTTAGAGAAATGTACTCTCTCAGTCGGGAATTGGGAGAGGTAGACTCAAACACAGGAAAAACACAAGAATTAGAGATTCTTGAAAATTCATTTGGAAGAGACAATTGAAGAAGATCGAGAAGTTGGAAGGAGATAACAAAATTTTGGAAGCTACAGTAAGTAGATCGAGAAGTTTAGTGGAGTTGGCTAGACAACATCTAATTGGAGAAGATCGGGAAGCTGGTGGATACATCAGATCTTGGAGATTGCAGGAATTATAACAACGGGAACTAGTGGAGTTTGCTAAGTTGGAAATGGACTGTAATCCATGTTGTCTATTGTGGAGATAATTGGTTTGGTCCCAAAGTTTTTATCCAATTGGGGTTTCTCCATCATCATTTCGGTATTCATTATTTATTGCTTTCTTTATTACTGCGATATTCAAACTTAGGAAAATTGACTTGTTTGATTAATCATATAGAAACAATTAAAAGTAACTTGTTGCTTTTGATTGATAAATTCCGCACGTAGGGTCAAAACTAAAAATGAATAATTAATAATCATTCGGTAACTTAGTAGCCGTTAATTTGATAATCCGTAAATTTCACCATGAATGGAGGAGATGGATATCAAAGTTATGCAAATAACTCAGTGTTGGGAAATTATTTAATTTGTTATGCGGGCCGACATATCTATTAAATTTTGTATAAATGTTATTTTAAAGTTAAACTCAAAATTAAAGTGATCTAATAAAGAATTAAATAATTGGATTTTGAGCATCTAAATAAAGTGTTGGTCGGATTATATGTGTAGAGATGGGATTCATTAGCATTTGTATTTGACGATAGGCCGAATACATATGGAAATTGGAAGATTTCATAACTAAGAGCTTTAGTTTTACCAATTTCAAATTTAAGAGGTTATGTTTAAAATTTCAAATCTCAGATTTTTTTGAAATCTTGTTTATAAATTTATTAAATAAACATATATTTTATTAATTGAATCTATTAAAGTCACAATTCCGTATAATTTGGTCACAAATCACAAATTTTACATATCACAAATTGTTACGGTCGCAATTCAAAAATTTTATAGATCACAATTTATTCATCAGTCACGCATAAAAAAAATATAAGTCACAATTAAATATATTAAGGTCACAATTTTATACAACTTGGTCACAAATTCATTTATCGATCACAAATCATAAATTTCATAAGTCACAATTCAAATTTTTAGGTTACATGTTATTTATTATTCATAGGGGTGGGCAAAAACCCGCCCGACCCAACCCAACCCGACTGGGTTGGGTCGGTTTTTTTCATTTTTTTCTTGGGTTGGGTTAGTTGGCAAGGTTAAATTGGTCGGGTTCGGTCGGATTGTGGGTTAACCCATCCAACCCGACAAAAACTATTCAACCCGATCCGCTAATTAAAAAACTAAA
>CAIGRO010302464.1:0-12602 GCA_903798355.1 Fraxinus baroniana
CCTCATGTAATCAGCGCAAATTACGGTCAAATTGTTTCTTGAATCATCGAAGCAAGTTGGTGGCACATGATTGATGCACCTGAAAGTGAAGTCTGAGGCTGGCACACTATTTTAGTAAATTTTTTTTTTTTTTTTTAATTATGCTACACCTACGCAATCCATGGCACATAATGGTGTCCATACTATCATGCAGAGGGCATCCACTATCCGAATTGGGTCCATGCGAAGGTGTGGACATCATTACTTACAATAGATTATGTACGTGTAACATAACCTTTTTATTTGTTCTGTTTCCGTTGTTTTATTGTAAAGAAGCAAACATTTGAATAGATTGTGTTGAAAGTGCGTAGTACCAAGGGCTTTGCGAAGTGTCAACCTTGATTTACAAATAGCAAAACTTCTAATACCAAACTGATTTTTTGTTATTTTTGGAGACATCACTATAAATCTTATTTAGCAAAATTTTACTAAAAATTCACAAATAAACAAAAAGGAAGCTAGAGCGATGACTTAATTTTTTGTTGTTTAAGTCTCAATTTGTCTACCTAATTTTGGACATTGTCTATTGCACTTTCAATGAAGGCAAATTGCTTATTAATTGGTAGTTAGCATAACTTCCATCTAGAGAATCTCAAAGTTCAAATCAATGAAACTCGATATTTCAAAGTCAACCAATGCACATCTCATATATTAACTGCATGATAGTCGTCATTCTAAATTGAACCGTAACTCATCGTAGCCAACATTATTTCATGGGTTCGAGGCAACGCCCCCAACTGTGATGGCGGGGCTCGAAGGGACAGTGCCCCCTCGTGTGGGTCCCAAGGGCAATGCCCTTGGCGATGATGAACATGATCGGTCAGGTCGCGAGGTCGAGGGATAGCGCCCCTCGTGGCAAAAAAATAAATGAAATTCAGTATTTGGTAAAAAAAAAATAAAAAATAATTCATTAATAATTCCGAAAATTGCCACATGTGGTACAAAGTTTTTTGCCCGTAGTGATGAAATATAGAAAAAGAATTGTACATAAATATAGTTATCAATTATAGACTAATCAAATTTTTTTAAAAAAAAGTGTAGACACAATTTACTCATTTTATTTCATTTTTCTCAATGTAAAAAAAAAAAAAAAATCGTACGCGCACGAAGACACGACCGTGTCTGTCTCCGTGCAACACAGAGACACAACCCCTTTTTTAGTCAAAACCAACCGTTTCTGTAAAATCAATTCCCATTCAAATTCAAAGACAACAATTCTTTGAAAATTCATCATTATTTCAATTCACAAATCACAATCAATTTGGAAAAATATAATTAGTCTGGAATTTCGAATATCATCTCCAGTGGATGCATTATTGTTCTTCTACTTCTAGTGTCTCTGTTATTTTTCATGCGATTTCTCGGCAGTTGCTTCGGTATTACGGGTTTGA
Organism: Fraxinus baroniana; assembly: GCA_903798355.1. NCBI lineage: Eukaryota > Viridiplantae > Streptophyta > Magnoliopsida > Lamiales > Oleaceae > Fraxinus > Fraxinus baroniana. The sequence continues at coordinate 1,431 of CAIGRO010302464.1, forward strand.
TTACCGGATTTTGAGAAGGAAAATTGAGGGTTCTGAGAATGAAATGAAAATGGGAAAATGAAAAGAAACGAGAAAATCTAAAACGATGCCGTAATGGTTGACGATAGGATACTGTGACACATGTCCGGGAAAACTGACTCTTTTATATTGTTAAGGATAATAACTAAATTGTGAGGACAACTGAGTGTTCATCATAACAGTGCTAGCTCTATCTATTCTCTCTTCAATCAAGACATATACTTATGTATCCATTTAATTTTTTATTAAATAGTCTCAACCTGTTACGTGCATCTATTCCTAGAAAATATATTATTTTGTCTTTGTTTTAAAATGATTTTCTTTTAGTTCCTTAGTGCTAGGTATTTATTACATGAGCTATTTATAAATCTTATTTTACATTGAATATGTTTTAGCCTATCATAACATTTAGTATGAATCGCCAAAAAAATTATCAAACAATATATCATATGTAAATTTACTTTGTTAAGTAAAGTTCATTTTTCTAACTTCATTTAATGTATATGCAATGCTAACATAACCTTAAAAATAAGAGAACCCGTGCATGGGCCAAAATTAATATTATAAAAAGTGGTATTTTCAAGCACCTTTTAATTTCTCTCATCCCCTCATTCTCGCGGCAGCTCACTTACCTCAATATTGTGTAGTTCACATAAGTGAATATAAGATATCACTTTGTTGACCTCATAAATGTATATAACAAAATATAGTCTATGCATTTGTTGGCATGTCTAAAAGCTCTAAATTCTTTTATTTTGTTCTCTTAATTCTTATTGTGTATTCAGCAAAAGGTTAAACAATATAATTGATAAATTTTTCATTATTTTCTTATTTAGTATTATCTACAAATGCATCTACTATTATCTACAAATGCATCTACTTTGTTAAACAAATTAGTAGTATTGCATTTGCTATATCAAAAAATGGGCAACAACCCTAGTTTTGCATCTTTTGATTACAAATGATTAGGGCTAATTCAAAAAAAAAAAAAAAAGAAAAAAAAAAGATTAGGGCTAATTTTAATTCCGGTCATTGTAGAAATTGGGTCGCTAAAATTCAGTTTGTGTCATCAGGATCCTTGTACTTCTATTTTGTGTCAATTTGGTTGTTACATTTTAATTTTGTCAAAATTTATACCACTTTGTTCAATTACTTCATATTGTTTAATGTCAGACACCGACGTGATCATTAAATACTAATTGTAATCCGACATGGCCGTTAGAATATGAACTGAAAGATGGAATACAATGTAAGAACTTATTATTTAAGTTATTTTCATTCTACAATTTTAACGTGTAAAATAAAATTTTCGACTGTATCACTTTTTCTATGTCATTTTTTGACAACTACATAGCATGGCTACTACTATATAACTTTCAAGCCAATATGGCAGTGTCGGCTTTATACGATGTGACATAGTTAAATGAAGTTGCATAAGATGAAACAAAATTAAAGTATAATGATCCAATTGACAAAACTAAAAGTATAGTGATCCAATTTAAAATTGAGTCAAAGTATAATAAATGCGAGTGAAATTAACCCAAAAGGAGCTACTAAAAGGACAAGAAATGCATGTTTGATATGAATAAATTTTGTGAAAAATAATTTTTTAAAGAATGCATGGTTAAAAAGTAAGAAAATATTATAAGTTCACTTGCAAAATTATTTTATTAAGAGAATTTGTGATTGTAAATGATTTTTATGTACCAAACAGTAAGAAAACTTGTATTTTTGCTCTCGGTAGTTGAACTAAAAAATTGATTAAAATTTAACGTAAAATTAACTGTTAAATTTATTTACATTTTATAGAATTCATAACTTTTTTAACTATATATTCCATTGATTTTTATTAAAATGTTTTATATAATATGATTTTTATTTATATCGAAAAAGAGCTTTCTTAGATGACATACAACCGAAGTGGAGAAAAATATTTTTGTTATACTTATACCATGGTTGGAAATTTTGTTTGTACTCTTTGATATGACATACAATTTTATCATTAATTTTAACAACACTCATTCAAATCAATAACTTTCGATTTTGAGATATAAGAGTGCGTTTGATTGTCAATGTTTTTCATGGGAAATGTATTTTTTTTCCTACTAATTTCATACTCTTGTACTGTTTGATTGATAATTTTTTTCAATATAAAATATTTTATTTACAAAAATGTAGTTTTTATTTTTCAAGTAATTCATTCTATCTTTGTTTCTCATCTATTTACCAATAAAAATGGACACATATAAAACTCGATCACATTTGATTAATAATTTTTAGATAATTGAAATTTGTTTATTTTTCATGAAAATTTAACACTCGCAATCAAATGCATGTCAAAGCAGTTGTTGACCTAGAATTGGCTTAATTCCAGATAAAAAAAAAAAAGGAAAAGTGGAAATGAATGCCCCCGTCTCAAACTCCCATGAAAACGAAATAAAGCATGTGTTGAATCTACTATCGAGTACAGTACTTTGACTTCCGAGCGATCCAATTCCTCAACCTCGTCTTTTGATCTCGTCTTTTGATCTGGTAAATCTCTCTCTCTCTCTCTCTCTCTCTCTCGTGTATTCGTGTATATGCTATGTAATGTAAAAATTAATTAGGCAACTCAACGTGTACTGATTTTTGCTGAAGTTTTTTATTTAGGGATTTAATCTTGCGTAGTTGCATTTCCCATTTTTATTTTTGAATATACTGTATTAGATTCAGTGATTTGACTTCATTCCAAAAAATGGAGATGAATTTGGTTTCTGTCCGTGCTGGAATTTTGTAGTTACTTAGCAGAACTTCGTTCAAGTAAAAAAGTATCTGAAATGTGATGATGTGTTATTACTTTTGTGATTAATTGGCATCTCTGCATCAGTTCTTGGTGCTCTAACCCTAGGCTATATAGCATTATTAGGGAACAAAGGGGGTTCTGGCGGTGGCAGTTTACCTAGGAGAGAGGGGAATGAACATTATTGTGTAAAGGATAATTCTTGGTGTACAAAATAGAGTACAAAATGGTGTCCAAAATGGTCAAGTGCCGCCCCTCCAATAGGCGGCCGCCACTTGGCCATTTTGGACATCATTTTGTACCAGTAGCATGACCTTTGTGTAAAAGCAGTGTATTACAATGATATGAGGTCGCATGATTTTACCTTCCCCTAGGGAGTTTACATTCTTGGACGCATTAAGCAGTGTGTAATAAAACTTATCCATGTTCATGAAAGAGATCGAAAACAATAATTATCCATTTTGGCCATTTCTTCCTAGATAAAAAGACATGGAGAGCTAGATCATTAGCAAAAGATCAATTCAAAGCTTCTTTTCTCACTCTTTTCAGATTTCACTAGGTAATAGTACGACAGTGGTGCCGGCAACAGAGTCATTCACGAGGTGAGGTGAAAACTTCTTAAAATTTACACCCTAGTTCGTGTAAGACTGTTTCATGAATTAGTCGACTTTAGGCTGCATCATAGCTTGAACATGTTAGTATCTTTGGCCTTGAGTATATCAAACTATAGTAACTCATTTGTCGTATTTCACTTTTCTGCCAATGATAATGTCCTCTTCTTCACAAGATTGACGCACAATGTAGCTTTACTAAAGAAGCCTATTCTGCATTCTGGCCATTCTTTTCTGTTGATGGCACAGTATTTTTTGCCATCTTTTATCTGTTACATCCAGAGCATAGACCTCTTCAAATTTTTCTTTGCAATTCAGATTTGTCTCCTGTAATTTCTGTCTTGGAAGTGTAAATGTATCATACAATTCCTTTGCCAAGTTAATGACCCAGTGGATTATACAACAAAAATTCTCTCTGCACCAAAATACATATTGTCTTCTAGCTTATGTTTTTCCATTATCAAATCCATTGGTTTAGTAATTATTGAGAAATAATCAGGATTTTTAACTTTACTGGATCAACTGGTTCGTTGAAAGGATACCCTTATGACAACCATCAATGCTCTCAAATTGTCAGAGTTACCTGTCATGGTCTAATTTCACTGAAATAGAATTCCGTTTCCGCATTCATTATACAAGTTCACCATCGTGTTTTCACACGATTTCTCATTATTCACTCTGCATTCCTTTTGGATATGAATTGAACATGGTTCTTGTTTTCACCATGTTATCAATAGTTTTTGTGGAGAATTGCAAGTGCTGGACTGCAGAATCGATCAGGTTTCCAGATTAATTCATTAGAATCAACGACACCTTACCATAGACAAACTGAGATGGTGAAAAAGAACCTTGAAAATGGCATTTCGTTCTTCTTGTTGTTTGCTATCTTAGTATGTCGTTCTCCACTTACTATGGTCATTTGTTGACTTTAAATTCTTCAACTGCCAAAGTACCCAATTGCCTTATTATGTTTCATGATCTCACTCTGGCAGTGGACCTGCAAAACGAATTACATCTGAAGGGGCATTGGGGCGTTATTGAGCAAGGGTCCTTCAATGATCAAATGTGGGTTTAGATGGGAAAAGAATAAGCTCTTTTGTGCATGAGCTGCGGTTCTTTTACCTTTTAAAATTGTTGTGTATGATAATAGAAGATGCAATGATTATGGGATAAGATGATTTTACGAGCCCTTAGGGGTTAACAAATACACGAGCATTAGAATGAGTTGATAAGATTTTGATATCCTTACCCTGTTATAACTGAGTCTTTGCTCCACTGCACTTAAGAGTCTTGTGAATATGTTTTATCAGAAATCTTGCAAGGATGAATTTTTAAACTGTCTAATGGATGATTTTCTGTTTGAAATAGTCTAATATTACCTCAACAAGTAGCTTCTTTTCCCCAAATAATCAAGTAATATTAAACCTTCATTATTTAATACGTGTACAATATGTAATGAAATTTGGCCTAGTTAAACACAAATCGAACCTCAATGAACAAAAATTGTGCAAATTATCTAACTTTACTATTTACCTCCACCATCAGAAACGTGAAATTCCATGAATAGAAGATATGAATTTTCAAAATTTCCATAATAATTACTAGGAAGAAACTGGAAGCCGTTCTGGTTGCTCACCTGACATGTAACCTGTAGGAAATGGCTGGAGAAACTAAGCATGATGCTGCCGAGTCTGCGACTTCTACAAATACCGAAATTAAGCCAACAAAGAAAAAAAAGGGAGTATTGTCAAGAATATGGAATGCACTATTTAGATTATGTGGAGATGATTTTGAGAAGAGACTGCAGTATATAACCAAGGAAGAGGCTTCTGTCCTTGCCAGAATGAAAAGGCGTTCTCATAGTTCGAGGATGGTGGCTAGGAACCTCATTATACTCACTGTAGTTTTAGAGGTAAAATGGCCCATTCTTTATTCTATTATACTACTGGGAAAAATATATTATATTGGTATTTTTGGTGTTATTGCTGAGGCCTAACGCAACCATATTTTTGCGAGATATTTTGAACTGTTATTGCATAATCGTGTAGCTCTAAGAAAGTACAAATTGTATAATTGTATTTTACATACTGGAAAATATTTTGATGGTTGTTTATTTGGTTCCAAGTTGACCGCATTGAGCTAGTCATGCATTTCCTTTTTCCCTTCCTTTGTTTCATCTTCCCCCTTAGAACCAATCAGGATTTTTTTGCCTTTTCATATATTTCCATGCAAGGTTTGCATAAACCTTGTCACCTCAATAATTTGTAGAAGCCAGCTGCCTCACCCAATTTCCTCCTTTCTCTTTATTTTTGAAATGCTTACAGTTCTACAGCTTGAGTCCTTCTCATCAGTTTCCGACTCCATCTTGTCTTCTCCCTCTGATTCTTTTTGACATTGACCTCATTGCCATATTCTTGTGACAAGATCAGCTATTGCTCATGGTCCTGTAAACATAATACATTTTTTGGCACTCCTCTACGAGCTGCTGCTTCTTGCTTATTTATGTTGTGTTATCATTATGGTCGCAGATTGGTTAATTGATGCAGGATCATTATATTTAAGGGAAAATTAGGGCTGGGCTCCAAGCTTTCACATGGTGTGGTTATGAGTCCCCGGCCTTCAAAAATGAGGTTTTTAAATCTATGAACTTGGTTTCCCAGTCACCAAAAAAATGTGAATGTGGATGATAAAATTGAACGCAACTTTCATGTGACCTAAAGCTAGAGGGAAAAAGTGTGAAATCACTTTGCATCTCTCTAAATCAGCTGGAAGTTGCAAGTGATTTTAACGTCCATATTGATGGTTTTGATCACGTGGAGATCCAAGTTCATATATTTAAGTAGGTTGTAGACCCCGTACTCACTTTTGAAGGTTGAGGACCCATACTCACACCACATTAAAGGTTGGGCTCCTAATTGTCCCTGTATTTTACTCGAGAAATTGCGTGGATTGGTTTCTCTGTGTGTGTGTGTGTGTGTGTAAGTGTGTTTTTTTTATTTTTTTTATTTTTATGAAATAAGATTTTCCGGTGCTTGCTATCTATACTATTTCTGTCCTTTCTTTTCCTATATCTTTAATTTTATGCTAGATATATTTCAACACAGCACCAATATTCTTAGTCATGCATTGAATACGATCCTCTTATGTTGAAAAAGTATTTCCCAAAATTTCAATGTCGTAGACAAGGTGAAAAATAAAGGGTGGTTTAAACATGATTAATAGTGTAGAATTTGTCATGTGGAAAGAGCTGATAACAGAGAACCAGAAAACTTTAATCAATATTTATGTAATGAACTCAGTATGTCTATTCTTCTTGTTTTTTGTTTGGCGTGAGGATGTGGAGAATCTTATATTTGTTAAAGGAATCCTAGAAAATCATGCAGTCCATACTAAGCAGTGAAGATAAGCCTTTGTGGAAATAAATTGAGTTGAACTCACTTTCCAGATCAATAATAATTTCGTGATGAATTCAACTTCTATGCTGCAACGTGTGTTGTTATGTGTACAATGTTGTCTAATTTGTCTTGTTTCCTTTCCGTTGGGTATTTTATACATTGGAATCTTTAATGTTGGGTAAGATCTATAACATTGTTGTAGTAAAAATATATTGCATTAATTACTTACATGATGCATAGAACCGACCTGAAACTTTGATTGCCTACAAGCAGCTTTAAGTTCTCTTCTGTCTATGTTGATATGGTGAGATGGTGAACACTTTCTTCAGCACTTTCTGTATTTCTAGAACTGCTTTTTCCTTTGAGGTTATGGACTAACTAACTCTCGTGTATCTGCTGAGATTCTCATTTGGGTATTACCTTTGTCCTACTTATTTTTCCCTGTATAACGCCAGGTAAATAAATATCTCCTAAATTTTTTGGTGCTACTAGATGTTAATACAGTGTATGTCGACAAGAACATGCATAATGTTTGAAAATTTTAATTCTTCTTCCAAAAAAAAAAAAAGGAGAGAGAGATAAGATTGCATCATAGGTACATTACTGAATGCAAATGAGCTACAGCAAACTAGATCCAAATTCATGTATATGGGGATTTAAGAAACACGTGTAGAACTTAAATTAAGGATGGTACGCATTGTGATGCACCATTGCTACTCGGGCAAACTATTTTTTGGTGACATTTATCCCCGTGTATAAGATTTATTATCTTGTGTCAGTAAATGATTTATTCATTTATATATAGGCACTAGATGTGCTCTTCAATCAGGCTGTCACTCTTGGGCACAGACTAGATGTCGTGGTCTCCAGGCAATTGGCTTCATCTTTTGAAAAACCTACTTCTAATTCTGTATAATGAATTTTTGACCAATTAACTTGTTAGGATCCGCATAAAATTATGTACCATTGTTTGACGCAACAACTCAGAAAGAGGGTCCACTGGCGTGTCAAAATCATTTTTCTAGAAGTGTGTGATTCAACATCCATTTGCAAATATGTGCTGATTCAAAACTTATTGTGTTTTTGGCAAAGCTTTTAAGTACTTAATAGCTTGTCAAACATCATTTTTAACCTCACATTCTTTAGGATCTACAAATTTATCTACTTTTCAACCATATTCCTTGGGACTCACTGCTTATAAGCACTTAAAAGCTTAGTCAAGCAAGCACTTGAAGGTTTGGGAGATCAGATCTTTCTTGTAAATCGGATAAAAGGAGAGCTTATGATAACGTCATTTTTCACTTTATTTTCATTTTAAGAGAGAAGGTTCAGTAGCTAACTCACAAAGTGAGTTTGTGTCTGAGACAGAGTTACTATTCAAAAATTGAAACTGTTAAATAACTTCTATAGCACAGAAACATAAATTATTATTTAAAATGACGACTCGTGTTTAAAATATGGGATAGTGTGATTTAAGTTCCAATGGACATTTTGTTTTCTGAACAATATGTGAAGAAACGAGAAATCTTTTATTGAAAATTCTCTACTTTACAAGAAAGCTATTACAATATATTTATATTACATGAGGTGACTATGGAAAGGAAATAAAATCTCCTAAAAAATAAAATCTGCTAACTAAGGAAAGAGAATAATACAAACTTCTAGTTAACCAACAATAGAAGCTTTAATTGATACAGTTTCTTACACTCCCCCTCAAGTTGAACTGTAAATGTTGATCATGTTCAACTTGCAATTGAGATCATTGAAGATTTGTCGAGGTAGTCCTTTTGTAAAAATATCCGCAGTTTGTTTCTTTGTAGGGATATATGTCATGCAGATAATTCTATCATCCACTTTCTCTTTAATGAAGTGTCTATCCACTTCTACATGTTTTGTCCTGTCATGTTGTATTGGATTGAGGGAAATGTGATTGCTGCTTTATTATCGCAGTAAAGCTTAAATGGATGTTCCATGTCCATTTTCAATTCGTTTAAAAGTTTCTTTATCCATAATCCCTCACATATTCCTTGTGCAACTGCTTTGAATTCAGCCTCAGCACTACTTCTTGCCACTACATTCTGCTTTTTACTTCTCCACGTTACCAAGTTTCCCCAAACAAAGGTACAGTAGCCAGTAGTAGATCTTCTGTCTTCAATCGATCCAGCCCAGTCTGCATCAGTAAAAACTTCAACTTCCTTTCCTTTGTTCTTTGCGAAGAATAATCCCTTCCCTGATGTGCCTTTGAGATATCTTAAGATTTTATATACGGCCTCAAGATGAGCTTCTTTAGGTGCATGCATATGTTGACTTACAATGCTTACTGCAAAGGCAATGTCAGGTCTAGTGTGTGTGAGATAAATTAGCTTACCAACCAACCATTGATATCTGTCCATTTCCACTGNGATATCTTAAGATTTTATATACGGCCTCAAGATGAGCTTCTTTAGGTGCATGCATATGTTGACTTACAATGCTTACTGCAAAGGCAATGTCAGGTCTAGTGTGTGTGAGATAAATTAGCTTACCAACCAACCATTGATATCTGTCCATTTCCACTGGTTTTCCTGCATCCTTTATCTTTGCTGTCTCAAGAGGAGTATCGCTTGGTTTGCATCCCAGCATACCAATTTCAGTCAAAAGGTCGATGATGTATTTTCGTTGTGAAACACTGATGCCTTTTTTTGATCTTGCAATCTCCATTCCCAAAAAATACCGCATTTGTCCCAGATCTTTTACCTCAAATTCGGTGGCCAAACACCTTTTCAATCTATCCATCTCTTCTAGGTAATCCCCTGTGAGAATTATGTCATCAACATAGACAATTAAGATGGTTTTTGTACCATCTCTAGAGTGTTGGAAGAACATTGTATGATCAGACTGCCCCTGCTGGTATCCTTGGTCTTTCAAAACCTTTGCAAATCGATCAAACCACGCCCTGGGTGACTGCTTAAGACCATACAAAGACTTCTTGAGTTTGCACACTTGATTTACACCATCACCATTGTTGAAGCCAGACGGCATTGTTATGTAAACCTCTTCTTCCAGATCCCCATTCAAGAATGCATTTTTAATGTCTAGTTGTTGGAGAGACCAGTCAAGATTCACTGCTAAGGACAGAAGAACTCGAACTGTATTTAGTTTTGCCATCGGTGCAAATGTCTCTGTGTAGTCGATGCCATATGTTTGAGTATACCCTTTGGCAACTAGACGAGCTTTGTACCGTTCTATTTCTCCATTTGCCTTATACTTTACATTGAAAACCCATTTGCAGCCTGCTGGTTTCTTTCCCTTGGGTAAACTTACTACTTCCCAAGTCCCATTCTTCTTTAACGCCTTCATTTCTTCCATTACTGCCTCTCGCCATGCTGGTATTCCCAAGGCCTCCTGAATATTCCTTGGAATGTTTATTTCATCAAGACTCACTGTAAAGGCACGAAATTTTGCAGATAGAGTATTGTAAGATGTGAATTTTGAGATAGGATGAAGGGTACATGACCGTTTTTGTTTTCTCAGAGCAATAGGTAGATCATCATCTGTGGATGTGATCTTGTTGGGATCCTCATCAGGTCCTTCCACCAGTTCTGACTCTTTTGATGCCTCGGGTATGTAAATATCATGATACTTTGATTTAGGCTTCCTTAAGTAAACTAGAATCTCCTTATCGCTTTTTCCGACATCTCCCTCTGGAGTCAAGTTCTCTTCTGTGTGTGGCATAGTAGAGGGTAAGGTGACAGGTTCTAGGTATAGGTTAGGTGGAGATAGATTAACATCTAAATATTCATGTTCCAGTTCCAAGAACCGATCTTTACTTAGATTCTCCCCCTGAAGAGAAGGTTTTTGGAAGTAAGACGTGTTTTCGAAGAAGGTAACATCAAGACTGACAAAGATTTTATTGGTGGAAGGGTCATAACATCGATAGCCTTTTTGAGTTGGGGAGTACCCAATGAATACGCACTTGATTGCACGTGGTTCAAGTTTGTTCTGATGGGAGGAGTGTACGTGTACAAATGTAGTACTACCAATATTTTTGGAACCGCTGTATGGGTGAGTCAAACGAAAGGATACGACTTGGCATGCGGTTGATGGGGTATGTAGATGTCAGGATTGCATCCCCCCAAAATCGTTTTGGCATGTTTGAGGTAAACATTAAAGCTCAAGCAACTTCAAGTAAATGTCTGTTTTTGCGTTCAACGATCCCATTTTGTTGGGGAGTGTTGACGTATGAACTTTGGTGGACTATACCATGTTTCGTTAGGTATTCTTGCAAAGTGTTATTGAAATATTCAGTACCATTATCAGTTCGCAAGATTTTAAGTTGTGTTTGGAATTGATTTTGAATCATAGAGTGAAAGTTTATGAACACAGATCG
>CAIGRO010302488.1:0-10641 GCA_903798355.1 Fraxinus baroniana
CTCTCTCTCTCTCTCTCATTTTATAATAACACTAACACTGTTCAAATCTTTGTCTTTTTCCCTATGATTTGTTCTCTTTTTATACAAATTTCATTAGGACTATGCTACAATGCCAGGGCCACATGGGCCGTGGCAGTGCCGGGGGCAGAATGGATAAACCCATTTTATTATTTATCTGATCACAGTTCCTAGGTCAGCAAAACAACAAATATTGTTCGCAATCAATTTCCAATTTCCAATATAATTTTTTCTTTCACATATCATGAACTCGTTCAAAGTTTAAAATTATTTTTGAATCTACTTAAAATTCATTAGACATGATTTTACTTTTGTTTTTGCTTTTTATAGAAGAATTTATTGAGAAAGTTACGTCATTAGATATTTTTCAAAAGTCCTATCAGATCGATCATTAGATATTTTTCGAAAGGGTTTTGTATGATTAATAGAGTTTTTTAAAGAAAATTAGCATACGATAATTTCGTCAAAAAATTCTTCTACAGAAAGGTGTTATGGCATGTAACTCTTTATATTATGAGCTGGGGAAATTTATTTTTTATTCTTAAATTTTGAACTTTGTCGTTTTCTCAGAAAATTAATAATTTCAATGCGTGTACTTTATTTTGATATTACACACAAAAGACATTTATTTATGTTTTGACTAAAATGAACAAACATGAGCAAGGCAACCTTGGGCCATTCGGACGAGAAAATTCGAACATTACATGTACACCTTATCCTTTTAAATTAATGCACATGGCAAGATTTTATTTAGTATTAAAATTGATAGGAGTTCAAGTGCAGACAAATAGAAATTTTGTCGCTTTGAAGATTGGCTTTATTTTAAACATTGATTCGAAGGGTAATAAAATGTCTGAGAAAAATGTAAAAATCAAGATCCATAGTATATGCATAATCAATACACATGGTTATATATACGTCATTCTTCACAAGGGAATTTGATCTTCAATCGTGATCCATCTCCTCGGGTTGCTCGGTCGGGTTTTTCGAGTTGTCCTCTTCCACTTTAGTATGTAGTGATTCTGATATCGGTGCTTCTACTTCTGTAGGCAAAGTAGAATCCTGATAGAGAAATACGAGAACTTCAAATTTGTTGGGATAAGAACATTAAATTCATAGATGTGCAGACAATATACGAGACATACCTTCAAGCACTCTGTATCGTTCAACGACTCGTCCGCCTTTCTCACATCCTTGTCTACTTCCATTTCATCCTAATAATTTTGAAAGAAACAATACAAAAGTGCTAAAATAATTTACACAATAATGCATTAAGCACACGTCCAATCTATAATAAACAGTATACCTACATTCCTTCAACTTTTACGGATAACAATGTATTGAAATTTTGAGGTGATATATGCAACACTAATGATGTACATTTTATGTATTTCACTGAAATAACGTCTCACGTAGTCAATAAAGTTAAAGAAGCTTCTAATGCTCGTCGAAACCACTCATATAGCCTCAATTTTGGATGTAACCATCCTATATCGAGATTAAATAAATTTATTGAGAACAAAGGTTCTCTAGATAATTTAAGTATTAACCGGCATGCGTGCAAGGTTCGAATAGGAGAAAGGCTGCCTCATCTGTGGTTCACTAACTAAAATAGACAATTCTCTCCTTCGACTTTCAATCAAAGACTTCGTAATTGCACTCCATTCTAAAATTATTCGATAAAACTTTTTACTACGGGCATTTGATAAGGCAATAAAGATGATTTTCTATCAAAAGACAACGGAATGAGAGATACCTGATCTTTAGCTTCAGGTTCAACAAATTCCATCTTCACTCTGCTAGGTGTAGTTTCTCTGTAAGGACACAATAGGGAATGATCTATGCTTAACGACACCAACTTTTTTTTCTCAGAATTTGCCATATATTCAGAAATAGAAAAGCGCACGTGTGAATAGTGGATAGGGAAGTATACCTCAAGTAATCAACATTAACATCATCATCAGGATCTTTTCTTTCATCCTTATTATCATCTTCATCTTCGTCTGCCTGAAATTGAAGCAGCATAAATGAGTTGTCACATAATTATCCATATTTTCTTTTCCAATATACAAATAACTTGTTCGGGTTTCTTTCGACGAATTCATTCTCTAGTCATGAAGATGTAACAAAAGGGGATTGATACGCATTTATCTCTAGACACCCTCCATCTGATATCTGATTTGAGTTATTTCCTGGTACTTTAAATTTACACTGTTCCTTAAAATGAAATGATCATGGCAAATAGGGGTGGAATAGAGCTATAAAATAAACAAAAAGCATTAGTACAACGTGTTCAAATTTGTGGCCAGGGCACTGACATTTTCAGGAATTAATAAGAATACATGAAAGATATATAATGGATAGTATTCGTGATCTTTTGTTAACTGAAACAATTCAGGGTTGTAAAAACAAACCTCTGGGATTTCAGTATCAGGCGGTCGCTCTTGGAACTGTACACTTGGTGCGTGCTGAAGTCTTGAGAGATTATCAAGGAGCTTTGCTCTTATATTATCCAACATTTCACGAGAGTTCTTATTTTCCATGTTACTTGGAGCAACATGAAGAGTGTAATCTGGACCAAAATACTCAATATATTCGTGCTCTGGCACCTTATCGTCAACCTCAATTCCAAGTGCTACTCCTGTCTGCTCAAAATTCAAAAGGGCGATATTCAATCAAAGATGAAGATGACGAGAATTTGAGAAAAGAAAAAGTTTCCTCTAAAAGGGCTTGTGGAGGACATATTTGCACAACGATCATTTGACTTTATACATTTTTGAAATGATTAAAAGTTCATTTTTCCACCTAGTTCAAAGTTAACTAATATATATACAACATACCTCGTAGCACCAGCAACGAGCAACATTGCGTATTGTGTAGCCACCTCCACCCAACAAAAGAAGTGGCACGTTAAAAGATCTCATGAATCTGACACACTCTGCATGACCTTTAACGGATATATTGAAGCAGCCTAACCTATCCCCAGATAAGGAGTCAGCTCCACATTGTAAGACCACAGCTCCAGGCCTAAAAACATCCATCACCTTTCTCATTATTGGCTTAAACAAAGACTGATAGCTTTCATCATCAATTCCATCATCCAATGGAATGTTAAGAGCATAATATTTCCCCTTCCCAAATCCAATATCTTTTATGTCCCCTGTGCCAGGGAAATAATCTCCAAATTTGTGAAATGAAACGGTCATGACTCTGTCTGTAATATAAAAAGCCTCCTCAACACCGTCGCCGTGATGAATATCGATGTCCACATATAGAACTCGCTAAAACAATGGAAAAAAGGAGAAATCAAATTCAGGAATGTGAAACTAAGCAAGTCCTCAACTCCCATTAAGTCAGGGAAATCTGATCTAAAGAGTTTTCTTTATAATTAAGCAGCAAGAAACTATTAAAACTGTGTGTATATAAAAAAAAATGTAAATGTAAAGAAAACAAGATATAATAGTCAAGAAGTCACTGTTATCATGCACGGTGTTAGAAAAAGAGACCAACCTCGTGAAACTTGAGGAGCTCCAAAATAGCCAGAACTATGTCATTCACATAGCAGAAACCGGAAGCCTCGCATTTCTTTGCATGATGCAGTCCACCAGCCCAATTTACCGCAATGTCACAATGTTGATGGTTTAACTTAACTGCTCCTCCAATAGAACCTCCAGCATAAGTTTGACAGAAGGAGTAAAGACCGTCAAAAACAGGGCAATCTTCGCCTACATTAAATCTCTTCAGCTGTCTCGAATATTCCTGCACTGTATCTGGCGTGATTCTTCTCAAGAATGAGACATAATCATCTGCATGAAACCTGCATAGATCCTTCTCTCGAGCAGGATTAGGCTTCGATACATGCATATGTTGTAGTAAACCATAGTGAGCGAGGAGAGCATGAGTCATTCGCATCCTGTGCGGCTTCATTGGGTGACCTTGCCCATAATAGTAATTTCCAACCTCTGGATCATAGAAGTAGCTCACTTTTCTCTTAACCGTATCTGATGAAGATGGTAAGGAATTTCCACCTATATCCATTTTCCTATCGTACAAATCATGACAAAGATAACTCAGATTGGATTTACTCAATAGGTTGCAAAGACAGCTTAATTAAAATTTGGTAATCAGAATTGCTATTTGTAAGAATGATGGAACGAACATGTACATAAAATGACTCGTTGCAGACATGAGGAGACTAAAAGGAAAATGAGAAACGACGGAAAGTTCAACATGAAAACTGTTATACAAAGAAACAGACCTTGGCTAAAACTAAAGGCAAGTAAACCAATTTAGAGGCAGTAAGAGTGACAGGGAAATGAGAGTATTTTCCTGCTCTGCAACAAATGAAATAGTCAATATTAGAAGCAGCAATACCCAAAACTCACAGCTTTATATGCACGTTGAGAAAGAAATTTTTTACATAGCAGTCATTATAGCCGCGGGCCATGATAAAATGAAAATGTCTTCTCCTACTTGTTATTTCATTCCATTTGTATAGTATCCTCGGAATATCAACCAAGAAAACTTAGACTTCAAGTGCCCTTTCAGAAGTTTTATGCTTTGACTTATTGAGGCGCGCTCCTGAGGACATAAGCCTTATGATTGCTAAGGCTTACATAGTAAACAAAATCATCTACAATTTCTGTTGGTAAGGAGACACATTTATTTCTTTAAATTTGTATTCACCTTCCACCCCCACCCAAATGCAAGCCGGTCACCAGATTCATTCTTTGTAAAATGCCTAACACGTTCACAATTTTCATAGATGGATGACAATAAGACTTGAACTTAGGAGCTGTGTTTGGTCTAATACTAAGTTGATTCACGCCATCTAAAACTTAACTTGTTCGAGATGGAACACATTTATTTATTGAAATTTAGTCTTCAATGGCGTGCCTTTTGTTAGCTTCAACTTTAAAACACAAGTAAAACTGAAGGAAAGAAGAATGTAAAGAATAACAAGATATATCTAAAAGAAACGAACAATAACAAGAAATGAATAAAAGAAGCAATAGTTTCCGAATCAAGTTCGAACAAACAGGCACGCAAGTCAAATGAAAGTGCACTTATTTGTCCCACTATGAAAAGGGTTTTCCCAAAAAAAAGAGTTGCAGAAGCTTTCTTGGAAAAAAAGAAAAAAGAATGGTACACAGACTAAGTTTTATTTTCAATAAACTTGACACTGAGTATATGATATTTTTTTTTTTGCTATCATGTTCAGTTTAGTAAATAAGAGCCCCAAATGTCCTTATTCTTTGAAGTAATGTTATTCATGATGAGGAGTATATAATTTATACGTGTGACTTTGTTATTTGATACATTCTTTTCTTTGTTATCAATAATTAACTGAAGGAGTAGCGAAGTATTTTCAAATTTTTATCTTTCACAAGCCAATTCACAATTTCACAAATCTTAGAGAACTATTTCAATCAGCATCTTGTGTTCATAACTAAACAAAATAAAAAATAAAACAATCGTGAAAATTAAAGAACGTCCAATTTCCCCATTCGATCACAGTGAAAACCTAATCAAACAAGAGAAATATAAAACATTCCTCGGCAATTTATTGATTCAATTTTCAAACAATTTTAAACATGAATCATACCAAATCACCAGAAAGAAAAGAGCCGAAAAAACGAGTCCACAGTTTCTTTGGAAAAATAAGTAGAAAAACTCAGTTTCCATTAGAAACTGATACAATGTCAGTACAGTCCATCGATATACATGCATGGCGATAGAATAAGGTGGTTACCGTTCAACAAGTACCAACTCCTGCATGACACATGCAACCCTACTCTAAAATCGGATCTTTTTAACCCAAATTTATTCAATAAAAAAAAAATCAGTTCTGCAAATCTTAGTTTCTTTTCATCGATCTTCCCCAAGTCTTAAAAGGAATTAAACTAACAACCCGATAGTCTTTTGCATCAAAATAGATAGAGAGGCGTAACTTGTATTGCAGTTCTCGAAAAAGAAAAGTTAATGGAATCCCTGAATTACATGAAAGAGAGAGAGACAGTGGGGCATACCTGGAATCGGGAGCCGCGAATGAGAAAGGATAAAGGGTTTGCTATATTTTTTATAGTGAAAAAAATCATGGATGAAAATGGGGACCTATTTATATATTTATTGCTTTGTGAGGATGAATTCATAAACTTGTAATTTTTTTGGAAACTGCTTGTTGTGTTTACGGATTGATGAAGTGGCGATAAATTGAATTAAAACGGTCAAAACCTATTCACCACTTAAACGATTGTGTTTAAATACAGTGGGTTAGTGACAAAGAAATTGGGGATTTTTTTTTTTTTTTTTTTATTTTGTTGGTGAGATTTCGACTGAGTCAAATCTCGTCACATTATATATTGGTAACCAAGTGTAAGTAGTGATGTATACAATCGATTTTTTTTTTTATATTTAACAATTTCGATAAGATATAGCCCTTGTTTGAACCCTATTTTAGGAAAAACAATGTATTTTGAAATAGTGTTTTTTTTTTTAAAAGAATGTGTGGTTAAGAAATATGAAAAAAAAATTGATTATGTGTAAAATTATTTTATTGAGAAATGTGTGGTTGAAAATGAATTGTTAATAAAATAGGGTTCAAACAAGGGCTTGAAATGGATCCTTAAATTTAGAGTAAATTAGAATAAGGAAAGTACAACCACCACCCACTAAGAGTCTGTTTGTTTCGAATTAAAATCTGATTTTAATTTAACTCAAAATCAAACAATCAATATTAATTACATCTTTAATGGGTCTCACAACTTTCCAACCACACATTTCAAAAATTTCAATCACAATCTACTAAAAATCTAATTTTAATTCCCATCAAACAACCACTAAAATTAGGCTCGGATGAGTGATGTTATAAAACATCATGATGTGGTACATAACTTTGTCATTAATTTTAACAATACTTAAAATAATCAACAACCTCGATTTTAAACATCATTGAAGGTCATTCATGTACAAGCAAATACAATTTATAAACCATAAACAAATAAGAAAATGGATTAGGCGGCCCGGCCCATCTCTGGAAGACTCTTTTCAAGCCCCCATGGGCTCCACGGCCCATAATTTCCTCGTTCCCACTATTTCTCACATGGGAACAATACATAAATCAGGTTTTTAAGTATCACTATTTCAAATTTAAGGTTAAAGGTTTTAAATTTCAAAAATCATTTCATTTAAATTTATTTGTGATTTAATTAATTAATTATATATTTCATTAATAAATATATAATGGTCACAAATCTTTGCAATTTGGTCACAATTCAAAAATCTTAAGGTCACAGTTAAATTTTNTAAAGGTTTTAAATTTCAAAAATCATTTCATTTAAATTTATTTGTGATTTAATTAATTAATTATATATTTCATTAATAAATATATAATGGTCACAAATCTTTGCAATTTGGTCACAATTCAAAAATCTTAAGGTCACAGTTAAATTTTTTTATAGGCCACAGTTCATTCATCGATCGCAAATTAAAAATTTAAAAGTCAAAATTTGTTCATCGGACACAAATCACAAAATTTATAAGTCGCACAACTTATTTATGGTTACAAAAACATCAAATTATAGGTCACAGAACCACCGCCAGCACCAACACCACAAAAACTGTCGCTGCCAACACCAACACCACCCCCAATGAAAATGACCTCACCACCCCCCAACAACCACCACAAACCACTGAACCACGACAAAAACACAGAACCACCTCAAACCGCATCCAAACCGAAAAAAAACCACCAGATCAGAAACCACAACCAATCCCACAGATCGCACACATCCACCACCAATTTCAGCCTCCTCCACACAGATTACAAACCCCGCAGTCCTCGCACAACCTCCATCACCAATTTCAGCCTCCTCCGTTCCTCCACGCGGCGCCACCTTAACACCGCTGTCATTCACCGACGCTCACACCTCCACCAACACCGCTCGACAGTTAAAAAAAAGGAAGAAGAACAGATCTGAACCAAGAATGAGTCTGCACAAAGTCGTCTCGTAAAGACTGGGCTGTCGACAAGGAGAAGAAGAAAGTGGCGTGGAGAGATGGATGAGAAAGTGGAGAGGAGGAGAAATTGGCGTGGAGAGATGGAGGAGAAATTGGCGTGGAGAGATGGTAGTGTGGAGAGGATATGGATTAGATTAGGGTTTGGATATTTTAGGTAAATATAAAAATAAAAATAATTTTTTTTTTAAAAAATTTTAATTAAAACCTGATTTTTGTATTAAGAAACTAGATACTTGATTTGTGAAAATGGCATCTTAAAACCATGGGTATGTGTAATTTCCTCTTCTCACATTGCTTACTGCTCTACCCTCTTATAATCTCTTTA
Source organism: Fraxinus baroniana (assembly GCA_903798355.1). NCBI lineage: Eukaryota > Viridiplantae > Streptophyta > Magnoliopsida > Lamiales > Oleaceae > Fraxinus > Fraxinus baroniana. The sequence goes on from CAIGRO010302488.1 coordinate 8,363, forward strand.
TTTATTAAAAATCTCCAGTGATTTACGTATTATTTAAATTTATTATGAATTTCTAAAGATAAGGTTGGAGGTTCTACTCAAATTTTCAAAGATAGGGCCCGTTCGGTAGAGATTAAAATTGAAAAAAATCAGCAATAAAACTGAAAATAATGATGAGTGAGATCCAATAACGGCCATATTTTCAATTTTAATCAAAACTGGGGCCATAATTTCATTCTGCCTTTGCCACGGCTACTATCTCATTTGACCGTTCTTTTTATTATCTCCCCAGAAATTTGATACCTCAAAACGTGCAACTAAAGTATCGTGTACAAAAGGACAAATTCTCCTTTCTTTCTTCCTTTCTTTCTTCCTTTCTTTTTTCTTTTTTTTTTTTCCCCCTTGTGTTGAAATGTTTAGTTTAAGCAGGAAATATGTATACCTATGACCCCTACACAAACTTGAGGATGGTGTGTTATGTCTGAATTTATACAACATGGCTTGAGTACTTGAACATTTTAATATTTTACTCAATTCTTAATTTATACCAATCCTTCATAAATTAAAACGAGAATTATGAATTAGAGTTCAATCTTTTTTACATTTATACCTTTCTTTTGAACCTATCGGCTATCATTGGATTTTTATTTTTTATTTTTTTATGAAACTTAAACCTTATTAAACATTATGAATTGTCAAGATCTTCATGTCAAATTATCAAGAAAATTAATTAATGCGAAACATATTTGTATCTTGAATTGCAATCATTTAATTTTGACTTATTGTTCTTCAATTTGATCGTTTCAATCCTTCTTCCTGATTCTTAACTTCCTTTATGTGGGGTTTTGAATTTTCCTCTTCAGTATGTTTTATCTTTGAATTCTTGTGTTGATGGGAGGGTTAATTACCTTGTTAGTTAATGAACTTGGCGCAAAGTTTCTAGAGGACAACTGAACTTTAAAAGTTTTCTCATTAGTTTTATTAAAAAAATGATTCCATTAGTTACTGAGTGGTAGATGTGATTACATTTATAAAGTTCAATGACTAACAATTTTTTAACCAATCAGGTAACTTATCAATCTTATGTTATTTTTTAATCATTCTCTTTTTTCATTTTTCTATACTCTTACTTTACAATTTTATTCTCTCTAGCATTGTCAAACTAAAAAAATAAAATAATCTTTATCTTGAGGATGACTGATAAAATTGTATGTTGACCTCTAATATCTAAGAGTCGACTATTTCGAAAGAGAACCCTTCATCATTGATCACTTCATAGTATTCGACATTAAAATTCATATGCATCTTTAGCTAATAATCTAATAGATTTTTTATTTTTATCCAGGTGTGTCCTGATGAAAAGACGATTGAAGCTGAAGAAGCCCATATAACTATCATCTATTGCCACTTTGATCTTAAAGAGGTTAGCAGACAACCTTATCGATTTTCCCTAAGATAAAAGGTTATTCATTTATCTAAGTTTGGCGATACTAAAGACAATAAAATTATGGAGTACAAAATAAGACTAAAAAATATATAAAGATTGATTAATTATCTAATTTTTGTCATTCAACTTTGCGTAAGGTTTTCAGGGAGTCACTGAACTTCAAAATTTTTCCCATTAGTCAACAAACTTTACGAAAGTTTCCTCGTAGCCACTGAGTGATGGATGAGATTACATTTCCTCGTAGCCACTGAGTGATTACATTTTTGTACTACAAAAAAAAAACTAAAAAATATATAAATATTGATTAATTACATAATTGGTCATTGAACTTTACGTAAGGTTTTTAGGGGGTAACTGAACTTCAAATTTTTTCCCATTAGTCAATAAACTTTATGAAAGTTTCCTCGTAGCCCATGAGTGATGGATGCGATTACATTTTGTAACATTAATTGACTAAGGGAAAAACTTTTGAAATTCTCAGTGATGGGTGAGATTATATTTATAAAGTTCAGTGACTAATGAAAAAACTTTTGAAATTCAATAACTTCCTGAAAATCTTACGTAGAGTTCAGTGACCAATCATGTAATTAACCTGTTGATGGGACGACATAACGAATGAGAATATTGCATATGAATTGAGAATCATAACCGTATATATAGTTTTCATATGTATTTGGCTCATCGTCAAATACAATCATAATAGATCAAGTCTCTATACATATAATTCGGCTCACACTTTATTTAAATGCCCAAAATCAAATTGTTTAATTTTTTATTAGATCACTTTAATTTTGGGCTTAACTTTAAGATAGTTTTTATACACAATTAATTAAAGTGGAAATTACAATAGACC
>CAIGRO010302495.1:0-11082 GCA_903798355.1 Fraxinus baroniana
CGAACCGACCCGACCCATGTCCAGCGCTAATGCTCGTTTTCATCCATGATGTTCATTTGCTACTTGAACCGAGTTTATCCATTTAGTTTCTTGTTCCGCTCCCAACATGAAACTTGCTTTTTGTCATGTTGTCTTCTACTCCATGTGCCCCGTTTCCGGAGCATGCATTTGTAAAGTTTTTATTAACTCTTTGAAGACTCGAACTTGCCGTTAACCACTTCTTGTCAATCATCAAACTCCATGTAGCTTCCGGCCCATCCCGGATCATATCAATGGCTTTGGATCCAAAAACTTCTTTTGAATCATTTAACATGGATAATATTTGGAAGTTTGCATAGAAGTTTTATCCTGAAAATTTTATGCAGCAAGATATTTATTGTTGCAATATTATAAGAATGATATGATTTCTGAACCTCAATTTCAAGTACTTAAAATTTTCGATTTATGTAGGGAATTGGTTGCAAGTAGAAGGTTGGAGAGTTACATCATTTTGACTAAATTGATTTGTTTAGTACTGACATTACCTGTTTCAAAAACAATTATGGAGCGAGCATTTTTAGCAATGAAACATGTGAAGATGAAAATTCGTAACAAAATCGATGATGGTTTTCTTTCTGATTGTTTAATACGAAACATTGAATAAGAATTTAGTATGAATTTAGATCTAAATTCTATTATAAATAAAGTTTATGGTGTAAATATTTTCAGGTACAACTGTAATGGGTAACGTTATATTACGATTTTTTTTTTGTTATATATAAATTTTATTCGTACATTAAATTTTAAAATTTTTTTGCCCCCCGATTCTTGGCTCCACCCCTCAGTACAACTCATTTGTTTAATGTATTTTACAAAGTATTAGTTGTTGTAGTTCAAATTTTATTTTATGAGTATTATATGATCAAAAGTGGTGTATCATCAGTGGTGGATCCAGCACCCATCGGAAACATTTTTTTTTTTTACAATGAATAAGTTTTTAAGATTATATACCTGGTAATTTGTTTTATTTTTTAATATTTCTTGTAGCTAAGCTGGTTAAAGCTTGTATATTCATATAGGAAGTCCTAGTTTCGAGTTCATTTCCCACTAATTTTATTGTGAAATATTTTTAATTTTACAATTTTTACCAAAATTAAATGGGATAAGAAGGAGATTCGAACCAATGACCTCTCCTTAGAATATTTAAAGCTTGACCATTACAGCGCTCAATGAATTTGCTACTAAATTTATCAGAATAATATATGTTACATTTTAGCGATTTTAATGCAATTGTAAAAAATCGAATTTGGTTTTTACAACAAATTTTATATGTTCGGTTTGAACAAAATAGTTGTTATATTTAAATTTTAGACCTTATTTGATTCTTTTTTTTTCCAAAATACATTTTCTCTCCTTTCAACTGCACATTTTCAATAAAATAATATTATATGCGAATTCAAAAATTTTCCTTATTTTAACCACATTCTCCATCAAATCACTATTTCAAAATGCTTTTTTTTTTTTTTTTTACAAAAAATGGGCATCAAACAGGATTCTTAATATTTTATTGCTAACAACGGTTGACGATCCACGACCACTCATGCTAATCCAAAATTCTGGGTCCGATTGAATATCATAATTCTCATAATAAAAAAAAAAAGGTGGTGTAATTTATTAAATTTGTATTCAAAGAATGATCGTGACATTATTTCAATCGGTGAAGTTATTTACATTGAAAGTTTTCAAAACGTGAAAGCCTCAGACAAATAGTCTAGAAGTCGAGTTGAGAAGGCATACTGAAATGCAAGAGATAGTGTTTAAAAAATATATAATAATAATAATTCAAGTTTGTCATGTTGTGCTAAATTTGGACTGGATTTTACATGATTGATTAGCCATCGTGAAAGTAAGTTGCAAATATGTAGACCATTCCACATGAACAGGCCACGTAGGACCCATTCAAACAGCTTTATCCAATAATTAGTGGTGACACCGGTACCCCTACCCCCACTTACCACTAACTTTCAAAGAAAAGTGAATAATTGACACAGCATCTCAAATCAAGACACAAGAGGTTGTTCTTTTTTGTGTTTTAATTAATAGTGTGTTTTGAGTTTTGAATTAATTAATAGTATGTTTTTTTTATAGTGTTCATTTTTAGGTTGTTGAAAATACATTTTTTTTGATATTTTAAAAAAAAAAATTTGAAAACACTCAAAACACGTTTTAAAAATTTTGGCTTGATTTTATGTGAAAACTCTCAAAATGTGGATATTCTCCGTAAATTTTTAACTTATTTTAAAAAATATGTTTTCGAAAATAGGAAAGAGAACGCGTTTTTACTGTTTTGAAAAAATAGAAAACGATCTGAAAATATTAAAGAGAGCATGCCCTAAATTTTTCAACAAATAAAGGTTTGCAAGTTTGGATTTTTTGGTTCTCTATATGTTCTATATTGTATATTCATCTTCACTCTTCTTATCAAATGTCAGAAGATAAATAATTATTTCTCCTTTATAAAGTTGAAAGTGATAAATTTATGAAAGAAATTGTGGACGAAAGATGATCAACAAAATAGTTTCGAATCTCTGGGGGTGTGATGTTATGTTTTATATGCTCCATCTCAACTAGGTTAATTTGCTCGATTCCCTCCAGAATATTCTACTATATTACATGTGTGATAAGAGGAAAATATAATTGATTTGGAATAAAAGAATCATTCTTTTTTTTCTTATTGGGTTATTCTTCCCATTGTTGTAGGTGTGAACAAATTGATCGCTTATCGTGTAAATATATTTGCGTATATGCCTTTTTTATAAAGCAAATTGACAAAAGTCTAATATCGTTTGTTCCCTATTCTTTAAAATTTATTTTTCTCTAAATTTAGATTTAACTATGCATTCTAATAAAATAATTTTACGAAAATCTCTTTGTTACTTTTTATTCACACGTTCTGCAAATAATCACTATTGCAAATCTGAATTTTTATATGCCCATAAAAATAATATTGAAATAAAGCCAACTAAAAGAGTCAAACGATATGAATTAATATCATTTTAGTCTTATTATTAAAGGAGCCGTTATTTTCATTTATCATTTTTATATGTCTCCCCACTTTTAAAAATAAAAATAAAAATACGTATTATATTTTTAACCTCGTGTAAATTTATTTAAATAGACAATAAAAAAAAATCTACTCTCTATATTCATCCATTAATTCATATGATAGTAATTTTACAGATATAATTAATATTCTTGCTGGTTTTCTAATCTTTTTATCGTTGTTGCAATTTTAGGATGGCTATAGTCCAGAAACCTCAATGAAGATTGGGCACAACTTATACAAGTATTTTCCTTCTTCATTTACAGTTGACAATTTTTAATGTGTATTTCAACAATTAAACTTTCTGAAACATTTTCTCGATGGAGGATTTGTGAAGCATATGCAGGTGATTTTTTGTCCCAAGCCAAATGGAGTTATGCTTGATTTCTCTATAGTTTTGCTAACATCATCCATTCTTTTTTTTTTTTTTTTTTTTGTTCAAACACGAATTTCTTCATATTAGTTTTGGTTTCATGCCAAAGAAAAAGATAGCCCTTGTTTAATGGCCTTTACAAAGAGAAAACGGAGGAAAATGATGTTTTGAATAGTTATTTTTAAATTAATGTGTGGTTATAAAATAGAAAAAAATTGGGTTTACATACACAATATTTTATTGTGTGAATATGTTGTTGAAAATGAATATAAGAAATAAAGAGTTTTATTTTAATAGGAGTCAAATGGGGGTTGTCTACGACATTCTTACCACAATCATCTTTCGATACTGTTATATATGTTCTTTTATTTTTTTATAAATAAATAATTTATTTTTGGTTGAATTTTGTGGACATATAGTGTTTAAATGAATGAATTTAATAAGAGTAATGTTGAAATGTTATGAGAATGAATACAGTACTTTTTAAATTTTTTAATAGCTATAAATATAGAGTGACGTAGATATATAAGAATGGTGGATAAAAATAGCAGCTTGTATTATTAAGCCACCATTTGGTGGGAAATTAAAATAAGATTTTTAGTAATTTTGATAGAATTTGATAAAATGTACAATAGAAAAATTATATAACACAAAGTACTTGGTTCAAATTAATTGCTAATTTTGACTTAAATTAAAATTCAGATTTTAAAATCTATCAAAAAAGGGCTAATTATGTTTAATATCTGTCATTGAATTCTTTCCCACTCCTTATTCCAAAACTCAAGTGGATATTATCCATTGAATACTATCAAGAATATATGATAAAAATTCCTTGGAAATATCTGCTCCCATTGGGAAAAATGATTCAACAAAAAGAATATGCTTCTAGTGGAATGTGGAATATTTGTGATATTTATTTCACTCTCTTTTTTTGGCCTATAGGGGATAACATTTATCTACAATATCTAACCCCACTAAAGTCTATAAATTTAAGGTTTTGATCATAATTTGAGGAAGAAGTCATTGTTATTTTCAAACATAAATGATTACATTTTCTAGAAGTACTTCTTCATTTATTCTGCTTACACTCTAATATAATATATCAAGATACTGATAAATATTAAATATAATCAAAATATCACAAAGTATAGAAACGTGCAAATTATAAAAAGTTCGATCCTTGGACCCGTGCTTGGCCCCTCTAGGCACACAGATTTGCTCAAGCCGGCTCGATCGTAGCTTTTTCTATGGAAAAATATATGAAGCGAAACCGAAAAGCTTCAATCAACAAGGGTACCTTCATCTCCCTTTCATGGACCACGTTGTAATGGAAAACTACATACAATAAGCTGTCAAGTTGCCATTGTACAACATTAAATGCAGTGTTTTAGGATGACAAAAAATTGAAGGGCCTACACTTGTCAAAAAAGCTTTGCATTTCTCTTCCATTTGCAGCAACCTATCCAAAAAAATTTGTCTTCTTCTTCTGTCATATGTTAGCTGGCTATTATCGGTCAAATAATCAGTGCTATAATACAGGGAAAAAAAAAAATTTTGGAAAAATCCATTTATACAATTAATCAGTGGACATCGCCCTAATGTGAAAGATCGTAAAAATTACAACACACTAATAATTGTACATATAGCATGTTTGAAAAAAAAAATTGTTTTATTAAAAAGATAATAAATTATGGGATTCAAGAAAATGTCGAATTAAGCTGGCGTGCATATATGTGCAAAAACAAGTAAGATTTTCTTCCTCTTTGAAATAGTAAGCTTAGCGATTTTTGCTATGGGTACATCATAGTGTACATAAGGGTTACACCCCCCTCACATGGGGTGGGATCCGCTTAAATAAAAAAATATTTTATACAGTAGGTCTCACTCCCCATGTGAGGGGGTGTAACCCCTTTTGTACATTCACTTGATGTACAAGTGGAATTGCTTTTAGCCTTCACTTAGTATTTTTATTGGCTCATCGCCGTCATCAAACAAGAGTTAACAAGGCTGAAAATGAGATTTTTTATAGGATTAATCTATGTGTACACATAGAGAGTGAATATTGTGAGTGAGATGGGACCCACGACACTGTAGTATGGATCTCACCCCACTCATATTATGTCACCCCCTAATGTGTACACCTACGTGTACATAGCATGACCCCTTTTTTTATAATGCATCAATGAATGTTGCAAAAATCACAAAATATGTAAACATTTTGCAACAGTCAATGAACGTTGTAAAATAAGATATTAATAACATGCATTTAAAAAATATTGTCAAATCTCAATTATGTTAACCAATGATAAGATACACTTATTTGAATGTTGCGATAGACCCTTTAACAATACTCAATTAACTAAAGTTGCAATTTTGCATATTGCAAAATCTCATTGTTTTTGTAGTGCAGTCATCGAACTTCAATATAGTTTCAGATTTTACTACTTTGTCACATTTCATTACACACATATTTTGAACGGATGGAAAGTGCTTGGTTGGTAGTTGTGCGTTAACTATCTTTCATGTAACAAAAATATGACTCATCTTTGCCCCTCGAGGCACATCCTAACTGGTAAAGGACGGAGCTCTTAAGTTGCTGACAGTTCAGAGGTAGCGGGTTCGATTCGTGGGGTTCTTGGAAGGCAGGCTCTTTTATGGAAGGCAAGATTTCATTCTAGAAGGCATGAGTTCTCTTGGAAGGTAAGATGCAACATGTGTTGACTCGCTTGACACTTTGACAGATCGGTGGGGAGGGCTCTTGGACTCTAGTCAGTTTGGGGCACATCTCGCTGTTTACCTGGTCTGCGTCTTGACGGGTCAAGGCTTAGACCCCAAGATTAGTCATCAAAGGTGAACACCAGGTATCAAAAAAATGACTCATCTTTATATTAAATGATAAAATGTGTATTTTTTTTTTTTTTTTCTTTTTGACGTGGCATAATAGTAAGTTGGCATGCTACGTCATGAATACATATAAAATCATTGTGGTGTAACTTGCAATTTAATAATTGTCATCAATTTGAAAGACTGCAACCGCAAGTATATGAGTGGTGAAATTTGAAATAAAAAAAGTGGAAATTTCAAAAAATGTCCACTTTTCTATGGCCATTTGCAAAAATGTCCAAAATTTCTTACATGTCTATTTTACTAAAATTTAGCCCCTATTTGAGCCAACTTTTTTGAAAATGAGAATGAAAAATATAGTCTTTATTAGAGCTCACACAAGAGATAGAAAATTTAAATTTAAATGTTGATGTGATAGATAACGATTATATTTTTCATTTTAAGGAAAAATAAATATGACTCAAACAAGGCCTTAGACCAAAATACCCTTAATGAAAATTTCAAATTCCACTACTATTACAAATGTTTTCATATAATAATTGACGTTGTGTAGCAAATAGAAATTTGACACTAATCTATGCTATATATTTGAAAAAGTACAAATATCAATTCATGCAGTAAATGCTACCTACTCTCTAGAAACTGATCAATAACCACTGATTTTTTTCATGATTTTTAGTTGGATTTTGATTGAATCAGTTAGGGTGATGAATTTACACATGGAAATCAATTCTAATCAAAATTTTACATAATTTTTATTTTGCACCAGTTGAAATGGGCTGGTTCAATTCTGATAGTTTGCCCATCAAACTCGCCATAATCATATGACCCGACCCATCAACTAAAAAAAAATTCTTACAAAACTCGAAACTCCAGCCCTAATCTTTCTCTCAAGCCTTAATCTCTCTCAGCTGCGACTTCCTTCAACCTAATCATCGACGCCAATCGTCACTCATCAGTCGCCCGCGCCATTTATTAGTCACCCTTGCTGAATCCTATAAGTACATCATTCAGGGAATTTAATTTGTTTACAATTTCAATAGAAGATCTTTAAGATAATTGCTTCTTCTTCTGCAGCCTGAAACAACAATATTTTCGCGGCCATACAAAAGGCACGACAGTAAAGATACATTTTTTAGGTTAGTTAAGAGTCGAATTTACAGATTGGTCTTAGTAATGTATATGTTTTGAGGACTGAATCTGATTTGCCCTTGGAATGTGTTAGGTCCAAATTTTTGATTGTATATGTTTTGAAGGCCGATTCGGATTTCACACCAAATAAATATTTGCTACTTTTTGGTTGAATCCCATCCAATTTTTGCTTGAATCGTGTAGAGCTTCTACACATTTTGCGGTCAGTTTTTACGTCCGTACAAATCTTTTATATTTTTTTGGTCGATGAACTCTTCACGAGGATGCTTTTCCATTCTCTGTTTTAGATAATATCATAATGAAGTTAAGGAAAGTTGAAAATATGAAGAACATGCAGTTTGCTAAACTTCAACTTCAACCACCATTTTTTAAAAGAATTTATTCTACCATTAATGACATTCTCAATGCAGAAGTACATAAAATTATTATCTACCTAAATTATTGAAGAATGTTGTTACAACAAATATCTACTACTTGTTTGAATAATTTAATTCAATGAAATCAAATATATAACAACTGCTAAACACAACTTATCAATAAAAATAAGATTTAAAAAAAAAAAAAACCTTCTACCAAGAAATAATGAGAGCCGAATAACTTTAAATTGTGTTTTTGAACCACATTATTTTGGAATAATAGATTGATGGAGATGTGTGGTTGAAAAAGAAGGAAAAATTATTGATGTGATGGAAAATATTATTTTATTGAAAAATGTGTGGTTAAAAATTAGTAGAATAATGAAAATGAAAATTTTAATGTGTACCAAACAGGGGCCAAATTATTTCTTCATAGTTGAAATCATATACTTCTTTGTGGGTGTTAATGGAATGTCTACTTTAACTTCTTCAATTTTCCTACTCCCTTCGTCCCAAAAAGATAGTCTTGTATACTATTTTTGTCCGTCCCAAAAAGATAGTCATGTTTCCATTTTAAACATGTATTAAATTTTTCATTTCCACATATACCCTTATTTAATACATCTTGGTATAATAAACACCAANCCTCCGTCCCAAAAAGATAGTCCTGTATACTATTTTTGTCCGTCCCAAAAAGATAGTCTTGTTTCCATTTTAAACATGAATTAAATTTTTCATTTCCACATATACCATTATTTAATACATCTTGGTATAATAGACACCAACTACCTAGATAAAGGATAAAGGGTATAGATGAAAAATCATAGTAAAATTTAATACTCTAACTATACTAACTACCATTTCTTAATCCGTGTAAAAATAACCGTAGGACTATCTTTTTGGAACGAAGGGAGTACAATAATTTATTAATATCTAATTAAAAATGTAAGCAAATTAACTCACCTTGATAATAACTACAATTATAGTGACTTCTCATGGAAGTCAGTTGATTTTCTCTAAATATGTGTCAAATTAAAAAAAAATAAAATAAAATTAACATTTAGAAATCTTTTTCATTAAGGGTAAAATAAATAATTTGATATCAAATTTGATCATTTTGTAAAAATTATAAGAAAAAAATATTTTTCAATTAACACCCATGAAATTGGACATTTTTTGAAAAAATCAATGAAATAATATCTTGTTGACATTTTAGATGAGATAAAGATGAAAGAAAAGTTATCCAATACTGCAGTATTCTGTACCAAGTGGGTTTGAAGTATTATCTATCTTAATCTTTAAAGAGTTCAAATTTTCCATTGTACCCCCTTCCAAGAAACCGATTTACTAAAAACTCTTCAATTTCATTGAAACCGATTTACTAATTAACTTCTCATTCAACGTACTCACTTACTATAACGATAGCATACTGAATCTTTCATTCAAAAGTGAAGCATTTGAGTATACAATGAATTAATAGCTTATTTAGGACTTATTTTTTGAAAATTAATTTTAACTATTTATTTTATGTGACTCATAACTTTTTCTTATTTTTTAATCACACATTATTTAAAAGAATTATTTTTTCGTTCAAACATTCTTTACTCATATGATGTATGAAGGCTTCCATTAATTTTGAAAGGTTTTTGAAAAATTTAAAACTATTTTTGAAATTAAGAAATCGCTTTTTAACATATTTTGATAATTTTCTGAAAAATAATTTATTTAACTAGAAGATCTTTTAAAGGAATCTAACTTAAAGTTATTTTTTCAAGAATCTCTTCTACAAGTAGCATAAACTAAGCACCGTGCTTAGGAGATCAAAATCCGTATATATATATATATCTTATTTTACTTTGAGTTTATATTTTCTCAGATAATTCGTGCCTTCAACAAAAAAAGAAAAAAAATTGTGAAAAGGTTCTCGTGATTCAAAAGGCCAAGAACGAGTTACGTGGAAGATAATTAAGATCTCGTTTGAGAACCATTCTATAAAAACTCATTTTCAATAAAATAATTTTATACGTAAACTCAAAAAAAATTTCCCGTATTTTAAACACACATTCTTCAAAAATTTACAATTACAAAATGTGTTCTTCCATAAAATGAAGGCTCAAACGGACAGTAAGTGTAAACTTTGTACATAGGATATGAATCAGGTGGATCAACAAATTAAACCCTGCAAATGTAGCTAATAATGTTTGATACTGATAGTGCAAATACCCGAACCCGAGGTTAATGGGCCCATCGTGCAGATGACCCGATCTCGAGCCCACCTTCTGGCCCAATGCCCGTCAGGTGAGGTAGGCCCCATCGTGCAGATGACCCGATCTCGAGCCCGCCTTCTTGGCCCCATGCCCGGCAGGTGAGGTCGAGGTCGAGGTTTTCACATCTACCAAAGCTGCCCCAACCACATGTGGCCATAGAAATCCTGGTTTAACTCCACCACTAAGCCCTTCGAACTTACCACACGTTTCCTAGGAATGTGTGTCCTACTTAGACACAAACTCATCACTTTGCACAATCCTAGTAGGACTCAAAATCGATTATGGTAAGATTAATCCTCCTAGAAGTCCGACACCACCTCCTATAAATATTCAACCCTCCTTCATCATTCAGGTACGTTTTTTACAAAACAGCATTCAGTGTAAAGTTTCTCTTGAATATTTAATTGACTTAAGCATCGGAGGAGCGACGAGGACACACCTCGACGCCTTTGTTTCAGGTACTGAAGGCCAAATCACGTGGAGCTCTCTCATTCGGTTCGGGTTGGCCCAGGTACGAATTTTGGTAGCATCATTTGGCGCCGTTTGTGGGAACTCGCTACCAAAAGCCATGGTTAACACGCGTCCAGGATCCCTCCCGGCAAGCTCATCCACCCCCACCCAGCCCGATCCCGGCGAGTTCGTCCGCCCTCAACCAGCCTGGCGCTACAGACATGCCTCCCCCACAGGAGGCAACGTCAGGAGAACAACAACTCCTCACGGCCATCACCCAGGCCGTATTCGAGGAACTCCGGCAGCAAGTTGCCACGTTGACTCAGCTACTGCAAGAAAGGGCCACGCCACCTATCCCATCCCCACGAAGCGATAATACGGCCAATATTCAGGCCCCGGGACCTAGCCACGACGAGGGGGGTACATCGGGTATACCCCATGCACAAATCAATCCAAATTCCATAGCTATAGACCCGACGGATCTGGCAAGGATTATTCAAGAAGGGATCGCAGCTGGGATGCACCAGAGGACACAAACATCAACAGGGTTCGCCCCTA
>CAIGRO010302530.1:0-14586 GCA_903798355.1 Fraxinus baroniana
ACTTACAACATCTATGAACATGAGCGGAAACAACCACCACAAGCAGCTGATACTCATATACCACATTTTTCTTCCAACTTCTTTGCAATTTCGATTGTGCTCCCCTAACTTTTACGTTCTACATCCGCCCCTGCCAAGGTGTCCATTAAATCAACATCGTGTTTCTTCATGAAGTTCTGAATCCCATTTTATTTTAGGGGAAGGTTCAAGCCCCTAATATTCCAAGCTCCGATTTTTATGATATTGAAGCAAGGGTGATACCCTTCTTCATGTCCTTTCCAGCTACATCCCTTCTAAGTTCCTCAAGCTTTCCTTTGAGCTTGTTATTACTAGTTGTCATAAAAGACATTCCATGTGAGCTAGAAGCAGACTCTTTCCTTGAATTTGCTAACTTAGATTTGTCATTAGCTGTTATTGGAATTAGAGTGAAGCGTCCGAGGTTTTGGCTTTTAGTTATACTATTTTCCTGTTAACAACCTTAATGAACAGTCCATCATTTTTCTCTTCTTTCTGTCGTGTCTATGAGTCAACCTGTTGTTCTTCTGCAATTGCATGTGCCAAAAATATCACAAAATTTTGACCATTCTGTGCTTCGTTAGCCTGCTACACTTGGACTGAATTAAGACGATGTCGAGTATGCTATCTAGCTGTGTTTGCCTGACCTAAGATGTCCCTAGTATTCTGTACAGCAAAATCTACCTGAACGGAACTATCCTCAGCAACTTGTCTAGCCGCACCTATTTGAACCTAACTGTTCCCAGCAATATGTCCATGTTTAGTAACCTGAATCTGATTTTTCTTGCCGTTCGCAGCCTAATATTGTTTTACGGCCTGAATTTTTTAGGAGCATGCTACTGTAGTGTGCCCAAACATCTTACAATTTCAGCAAAATTTAGGCTCATACTCATATACCACATGTTGTATTCTCGATTTCCCGATCAACAAGTTCATAACGGTACACACCAAATCTTTGGATGTATCAACTTCCACAAGAACCTGAGCATAAGACAATCTCTCCTTGGTTGAAGTGAACTTGTCCGTGAAAATAGGTTTACCAACCTTTGAAGTAATCTTAGACAAAGCTTTAGGATTACAACAATCTAGAGGAACCCCCAGTAATTTTATCCACACCGGCATAGTGCTAATCCCAACATCATCAAATTTAAAATGTCGGGGCATTACCTTTAACATTAATGGCCTACCAAACATAAGATAGGGGCCCCCATGCAATACCTTAGCTCTTGAAGCTTCATTTTCAAACTTGAAAATCAACCAATCACTTTCATGAATGAAATATTGGTATTCAACCTTCTAAGTGTCACACATTTGTAATAATACCGTTTTCCCCGAGAATCTTCCGACAAAGTAACCAACAAGGCAAAACCCCCATGATTCTTCTACATCATCTACATCATGATCCTCGAAAGTAATTATATTAAGCTGGTCAGCAATAATTTTCAGCTTAAAACCTTCATCCAATTTCATATTATCTTTGAAAAGATTTACCAATGGAGCTTTGGTATCACTTTGAGTCGACCTCTTACCATCACTTGCATTTTTAACAAGTGCTTGAGGCTTGTCCACCGAGCTCTCCGACTCCGTGTCTTCATCTCCAAGTGTTCTAGAGACACTTAGAGAGTTGGTTGTTTCAAGTCCTTTCCAAAAAGCCTTTGAAACCTCAAGTGCATCAACCTTAGAATCAGTCGATGTTAAAACCTTACCTTGCTGGATTGCCTTAAAAATTGCCTAGGTTGGGGTGGCGATTCATTTGAGTGGAGACAGTCCACTATGTTGGGCCAAGTTAGATTTTTCTCTTGCCCATAACAACTAGTGGGTTGAGAGTTAAAATGGCCAAGCAAGAAATTAAAAGTGACAAGATACAAGCCCCTATTTGAGCCATATTATTTCCACAAGAATACATTTTTTTATTTGATGTGATGGGGAATATGTAGTTGAAAAAGAAGGAAAAATTATTAATGTGATGGAAAATATTATTTTATTGATGAATGTGTGGTTGAAAATGGGTAGAAGAATGAGAATGAAAAAATAATATGGCTCATAGGCCAACACACCAATACATACACAATACTTACAACATCTATGAACATGAGCTGAAACAACCACCACAAGCAGCTGAATTAAACTGGACGAACCACTTGTCACTATTCAATTAAAACATAGCCCATCATTCTGTCCCCTTCTATTTCTTTTTCACATGTAACTCGAAAATAACATACTCTACCTAACAAATCACTTAAGGTTAGATACTTACGTTTCCATTCAAATGCAAAAATTCGGGTAAGTTAATTATAGCAAGTCCTAGAGCAAGATAAATAAATAGCTCCTTAATAAGTGGATGGGTATGGAATGACTTTTTACCCTTCTAAAATTACTCATTTGATTTCTTTCAAGTGAATTTAACAGCAATCGTGATGGATGCAAGGCTAGGTGTCACGTAGTGAGAATGTTTATCCCCCCATTTGGCATGGCAATGACGCTAACAACTATTACCAATTAGTGCACTAATGATATGATCATATGCAAGTATTCTCCCTAATATCTTACTCATAGTGTGTGTGTGTGTGTGTGTGTGTGTGTGTGTATGCCAATTGTTCGGGCTTGCCGGCCTAAGAATGAGAGGAAGGCAGCCTTGAGGCTTGAACCTCGGGAGCCAAACCTGCGATCCATGAAAGTTGGTATCAGAGTGGGACTGCTCTAGCGTGCGGTGTTGTTATGGGACAATGTCGTGTGTTCTTGCGGAGAAAATATTTTGGGTCACGAATCATGTCGACAAGCTGGTGGGACACAACGAAGGAAGTTGTGGGCAAGAAGGATGAAAAAGGCAGCGTTGCGCAATTGTCTAGGTGTCTTTCAAGGAGTTTTCGAAGAGCGCACCTTGCAGGGCACAATTCGACATGTGTTGAGGCGCTGCGGTTTGGAGGCCGTCCACTCGAGGAACCAATGCTCAGAGGGGCAGATGGTGAAGGTTGGTGTCGAAGGTGGTAAATACGAGTTACTACAGGTTTATGGAAGCCCGTCCATATAGTGTGACGTCGTTGTTATCCTTGCAACGAGACAGATGCATGTTGATGCGAAACTCTCTTCTCGCTACGAGAACGTAAATGAATTCAAATGGGGGAAAATGTCACGCAATGAGAATGCTTAGTTCCACATTCGGCACAACAAGCTCGAACAATTAGCATACACGCACGCTATGAGTAGGATGTTAAGGGAAAACGTATGCATATGATCATATCATTAGTGCACTATTTGGTAAAGTAAGCCTCACGCCTAATTGTTAGCGTGCTTGTCATGCCAAATGGGGAGTTTGGCATTCTCCCTGCTTAACAATAGGACTGTTTTGCACCTTAAAAGTCATATATGGGGCAAATTTGTCCATCTAAAAGAATAGAGATAATTACACAATACGGTCAAAGTAGCGAGTGTTGCGCCTATAACCCAAAAAATAATTACAAGTGTAAATGTCATCACGAGACGACGATACAAAATTAAGATGGGAGAAGAGGTACCTCCGCCTCCGCCGCCGCCGTCACCAGTAGGTCAGACAGTGGAGAAGCCATGGCATTCTTACATATCGGAGGATCTGCCCCGTACAGTCCAGCATTCCACGGACTCTGCCATTCGCTCTGCCCGCTCACTCCAGCAATCATCTTCATCACATCTCCGCACGATCCAAGTATGCACCACCCTTCCCTTATTCCTATATACACATATTTTATTGTGATTTATTTTCAACAAGTGTAAACCTTTCGTCTTCGTTTTATAATTTGCAGGATTTTATCCCACAAATAAGATCCCGTTACAAAACTCACGAAGAAGCTTTCTTTCACAAAGCTAAAGGTGCCTGTCCGTGCCCTCACTCTCATTATTTGATGTGCTTTATTTGTTAATTTACTTACCATCTTCCAATTCCAATTTTATATCAGATGAATTGATTAGAGCAAGAGAACACCCAGCTGTGGCCTGTGGAGGTGCTGTTACAGCTGCCCTCCTCCTTATGCGTGGTGCGTGTGCTCTCCTCTTCTTTCTTTCACCTTGGAGGGAAAGAGATAGTGATGCCGTCTTTATTAGTCATACATATGCCTCTATAAGTAGATATAATGATAATATACATTTACAATTGTATTGATTGTCGAATGAATTATATTTGAAGATCTGTTATGACAATTTTTTTTAGCGTCATTGGATATTCTTTTTACTGAGGACTAATTTATATCTAAGTTATTGTTAGGTGGACAATCTTACAATTTGATCCTAACCTGAACTTGTCACTTAGATAATGTTTGGTTGAGCTTATATGTAACTCAAAACTTTCTTCTGTTCTTTGTCTAGACAATTCGGGAGTGCTTATAAGCAACTTCTGTTTTCTTACATTAGGGGAAAAAAAATACTTGTTTTGATTGTAGGGTGTGTACTAGCAAAACAGATAACTTTTTCCCAACTTTGACCAAGGAAAAGAGTAACATGCCCCCCATTACTACAACAAAATCACTATCGTTATTCTCACTTTCTTCCCTTTCCTTGAATTCTAAAGTATGGACAAAATTACAAAAACGATGCTCCAGCAACTGAGTGGATGAAGGAGTCTTGTGAAGCTTCCCCATTGTCTGAATCTTCATGTCACCAATTCCAATATGTCCAATTGGACATCACATTGTTGGAGGAGTGTGAGAGTGAGAGACAATGTCATACTCATGTATGTTGAGGTGGCAGAGTTGTTGCTGCGCCTATCTTTGGCCATAATATGTAATAGATTAAAGGTTACTTAAATAATTTAATCTATTAAATAAAATAATTAAAAATTTAATAAAAACAGTGTGTCTTTTTCGATATATGATACTTTTACCCTCCTTATAAGTAACTTCTTGTAAATTTAAATTTACTTATAACTATAGTTCATCCATATTTATAGCCAGGCATGCTCTTAACATTAACAAGACTCCTTTAACTTCCTGGTTCAATTTTGCTTCTGAATCCCTGCTCGAGGTTCCTTTCTTATTTTCTTGTGTCAGTGGACTTGAGCTTTCGTTCACTACGTTCAAGGCAGCTGGAAACACTTGACTAGTTGAAGTTACTATACCATGACCAATGTCATAGGTGAAGCCAGAAATCTTAAAAAGCAGTGACAGAAGGAATAGTTGGGGAGAATAGGAAAAATATGACAATAAAATCCATAATATAATAAGAAATTTAGAAGTTTAACAAGCAAACAAATGCAAAATAGATTGATAAAGTATCATATAATAAGTTCTCTAGTTAATAAACAACAAAAATATACTAGGATTTTAAGGGAATCATCAACATCATCCTCCTCGTTACTATTAGTTTCTCCTCATTCTTTGTATCTTTCTCCACCAGCTATCAAGTGTTCTCCTTCTCCTCCCTTCGGCGTGTAAAAATGAAAAGTGAAAAACTCGTAAAGCATCCTAGAGTACGAAGAAATAGCCCAAAATGCTGAGGCCAATAACAAAATGTTCGGAAAACACAAGACAAATGGCAAACATTGTCGTTACCTTGAGGCTTAGCCTTAAAGCATTTTATGAAAGCTTCACACGAGGCTAAAATCAAGGCGTTAGCCTCAAATAGCTTTATTTAACAATGAGAGTGACCAACCTAGAGTTATAGAATTTGGTGGCAATGATGAAACCTTCAAAATAAATTAGAAAAATTGACTGTATGAAAAGCAAATTACAAAACTTAGGGGGACATGCCTTCTCTTCGCCCCTTGGTTGTCATTCGTTATTTTATATATATATATATAGAATTCACACTAGCTAGTTATGCCTGTTGTTTGCAGGCCCTAGAAGGTTTTTGTTCCGACATACACTGGGCCGACTTCGAAGTGAGGAGGTATACTAATATCTTATTCATCAGAAAATTTTCACTTTATATATGCAGACAAGATGAAACTAGTATCTCATTTTTGTGCTAGCTTTCATAATCCCAAGTGTTTTCAATACCTGAGTGATTGTTTAAACCCTGGATATTCATATGGTTACAACTGTGGGCAGGCACAATTCGTTAGAGCTGAAAAGAATGTCAAAGAGTTGGGGCTTTCTGTTAACTTAATGAAGAAGGAGAGCAGAAAACTTCTGGAAAGAGCATCTCTTGCTGAAAAGGATATGAAACGTGGCCATTCTGACCTAATGTAAAGAATGCTTTTAACTTTTAAGCAGTTTGGTGCATATGTAGCTAAGATTTCATCATTTTCTATTCTGATGTTGAAACAATTCATAGGAGTGCTGGAACTCAATTTCGAAATCTTACAAGATCAGTTTACAAAGCAGAAGCTGGAGCTGCTGGTAACAATTAACCCGTCCACCCACCTTCCAACATAATCATTCTCATCTGTTTATCTTGTTATTGAGGCTGGTCCCTAACTGTGGCTGGTTCTAGAATTCTTCTCTGCAGTGGCATTTCTTTTTCCACGATTTGTTCTTTTAGTCCAGGTGTAGCTTTTTTTTGTGTCATTGAGCGCCTTGTTTTTAATTCCATATAACTTAAATTATCTAGAAAGAAAACAGATATATAATGTGGTATAGTTGTGTTTTTCCTTGTTTGACACAGAATAACAATACCCTTAAACTGATTTTTCCAGTCGTGCAAATTAAATATGTTGAGCTGAAAGGTGGAAACAATCAGAACTATATGTTCAATTTCTTGCTTGTTCTTTGCATGTTGTTTGCACTGACTGAGGGCAGGATGGTCATTGGCTGCTCTTATTGCCAGCACTCTAGACTGTTAAATATCATGTTTTGGATAGATTTCAAAGATTTGACTTTTATTTTATCTGCACAAATATTTATGTTGCATGCTTTGCTTAGATTTGATGGATTTGCTACGAGAAACTCCTGGAAGGGAGGCTCTAAAACTACGAGCAGATGTGAGTCCCCCAGAATCCTTTCACTCTTGTTCTGTGCGTTGGATGATTGCATTAACAGGAAGGATCTAACTTTTAGATATGTAATGTTTATACCAGGTTGCTTCTATGGCATCATACCTCCGCCAACAAAGGACATGGATAGATAAAAAGATGTTGAAGATTTCAGAATTAGGCATTCCTGTGTGAGAGATTTTGAATATGATAACGTTGTTGACATGGATGACATGCTATTATCTTTCACTTTGATACCATCAAAAGTTAGAGGGATGGTTTAAACTTTTTATTTTGGTTGCACCTTCACTCTTGCTGATTCATAAGGAACATAGGGCTAGTTATGTACAAGTACCTGGTGACTTTTATGTTGGAAATAAATTTCTTGTACTATTGACCGAAGGGCATATTGTGTGGAATTTACTACATTGTTCTCCAAAAAATGTTTTCAGTTGGTATCATAGTCCAGATCAAATGCCAAAAAATTAAATTTATAAAATTTATTATTTTCTACGTTTTTGTATGCTCGTAATATTTATATTGTGCAAGTTTTAGAATTTGAAAGTGCTGTGCTGTTGTCACAACATCAAGAAAAGCTTTAAAATCAATATTGAAGACGTTTCAATTGTTTTTTTTTATTGTTTTGTTTTGCCCCCTGTTAAACAAAAAAAATTGGATCAACTTTGAATATTTGGGAAAATTACCCAAATAATAATTGAACTGTACAAAAGGTTTTCATGGGGTCGTGCATCCATCTTTCTTCATTAGCAAATATAGCATTTTCCTCGGATAGCAACCATGCGTGGGTCATGTGCTATTGCGGAGAGCTCTTCGTTTTGAACACATTGTGGACCGACGATAATCCAGGAAGAAAATTTTGGGGATGCATCAATTACATAATCTCACATTGTTACGATTACTTTGATTGGTATGATGATGTTATGGTTGCAAAACAGAAACGTGTAATATTGGGGTTGCTCCAAAATTTAAAACGATAGAAAGCAGAGAACAATGCTTGCGTCTAGAGGTCTGAACCCTAAAAATTCAGTATAATGAAAGTGAAGAGTGTCGGGAGCTGCGTGTGTTATGTGATCTTAGAACCGAGGTTTAGGGTCTACTTCGGGATAAGAGATTCTGCAACATTGGTTTCTACATGCTTCTGCCACTGCTTGTAATTTATTTTATTTTGTAGTTGGTATTGCTTTATATGGATGTCGGGAAATGTTTTGCTAATGTGGTGACAACCATCACCACAATTGCAAAGTTTTTGAAGTGTAGATAGCATCTTTTTTGTGATGCCCTCAATAGCAAAACATTTACTGCAAACCATACCATATATAATTAATACTAGTTCATTACACCAAATAGATTCATTACATTCCATGTACAACCAACGGGATCACAAAAAAAAGTTACTATGTACACTTCAAAAACCTGCATGAAAACATAACCTCAAACTAC
This sequence comes from Fraxinus baroniana, assembly GCA_903798355.1. NCBI lineage: Eukaryota > Viridiplantae > Streptophyta > Magnoliopsida > Lamiales > Oleaceae > Fraxinus > Fraxinus baroniana. Next base: position 8,357 of record CAIGRO010302530.1, read on the forward strand.
ACAATCTGCATTCACTACCCAAAATGTACAAAAATCTCAATGCTAACATCTCTAATCTTCCTGCACTAAACAAATGTACAAAAAAACTTCACTGCAATGCCCCCATTAAATCCCATAAATGGCTGTATTCAAACTCCTCAAAAAACAAGTTCAAACTCAGAATTTTTCAGCTGTCTCCAAATGCTTGATCCTCATGACAATTGCAAAAATAGATACATGTGGGTAAGGAATGATATAAGACAACCAAAGAGTATGTCACTCAAGAAATCAGTAATTATTAGTACCTCAACATCACCTCTACTTGTGTCAATTCATGTCGGTGTCTTCACATCATGGTAACGTTTGTTATGCCCATTTTCCCTGCACACAAAACACGTCATAAACACTACCCCTTCTTACTTGGAAGCACATGTAACTGTGATTGAGAAGCTATAATTTCTTCATGTCCCTTTCGTCTTTTTTTTTCCCCTTAATTGCTTCATATCATGGTGGATGAAGCACATTAACTCCTCCAGTTTCAGGCCACAAATCTTGCACATTGATGGGATGCATAAAAATTTTGTATGTTGTCATATATGTTTCAACAATAAACAATTCAGGTACGTAGTCTTGTATTTTATGACATTTATCCAAGATGCAAGTGATCGCATGTAGACACGAAATCCCAGAAATCTGCCATCTTCTACATGTGCACATTCAATTTTCCATATCAAATACAAATTTCCCATACGAACACTCTACTTTGTATTGATGTGACCCATTCTATACATTCAGAGGTTGCATCACTGCACTTTTCTATTTTATTTTATTTTATTTTTTGTATGTTGGGGCATATAAGCTAGTTATAGTTTCTTCACTTATCCCGCTTCACTTGAATTCGGTGCATCAATTTGTTCAGAATCCCAATCAACATTGTTAGTATGAATTTGTCTCTTTTTTCCAAAATGAAGTTGTTGAAGTACTCATATAGGTTATTAAGAAGCATTTTACACTTCGACAAATCTGAAAAGTGAGATCTACTCCACTCATTCGGTGTTTTTTTTCATCAACCTCCTCGTTAACACTTTAAATCTTCTCCATCCAATACTTGAATGATCCCAAGTTGCTTGACTGTGCTGCATCCCACACATAATCTTTCAACTGCTTACCTTGAAGCCTGCACTAAAGAAATTCTGACACATATGCCTAACACAGAACATGTGTGTTGCTTCTGTAAATAATTCCGCTACAACATTAACTGGCCCTTTCTATCTATCACTCTTGAAGGTAATAGACATCCAATTCTCCATTGCTAGATTATCGGACAACAACATCAAAAACCATTGCCACAAACTAGTATTCTCTTTCTCAATGATTGCATATGCAATTGGATATATACAATTGTTGGCATCTACCCCAACTGTTGCTTGAAGTTGCCTACCATATTTTACTTTCAAAAAACATTCGTCTACACTAACAAAATGCCTACAACCCTAAAGAAAACGTCGCTTACATTCCTCTATGAAAACATAAATACCCCTAAACACATCTTTTGCTAGCGAAATGGTAACAACAGTTCGAGGGTTTGTTCTCCTCAATTCCTCAGCATAATAAATTAACGTCACTAATTTTCCAGCGTCATTCTCTTTTACTAAAAGTTTTGCATATTTCTTAGTATTCCATGAAACTGTCTTCGTAATATGAACTCCCAAATCCTTTCGCATTCTACTTTTGAAATGTTTCGTCTTCTATTTGGGATTAGCTCTAAAAACCTCTAATTAATAATCAACAAGCCACTTATATGTTACGTACTTATTTGCACGTACCTTGAATCAAGTATGTGATAGACCTCCTGTGGTGCATACTTATTCTAGAAGAGCTAAGAAAGGGGCGGGACAAGCTGGCAGGAATTAAGGGGGTTTGTTGGGATCAGTTAGGAATTCTGTTAGCACTAGCCCTTTAAATAATTATGCAGAGGAGGTCATTAGGTAGGAAATCAGTGAGTGGAAGAGAGAGTTATCAGTTCTTTTATTGTAATCATTCAGTGCATTATCATTTTCTTCAGTAAATTTACTTTTTCTTATTTCTCATCCAGAAGAGTTCTATCAATTGGTATCAGAGCCCGTTCAATCCTGATGGCACAAAAGAAAACCGACAGCAAAGTAGAGGCGATGGAGAAAGAAGTAGAGGAACTGAAATCAGAACTGCAGCGCCTGGCAGGCTTGGAACAATCGGTGGAACATCTCACTCGAAACATGGCAATAATTTTGCAAACTGTAGAGGACACGCAAAAAACCATGGCTACGTGGAACACCCCACAGCTGGAAAAGGAGTGGGCAATGGAGGGAGGAGGAGACAGAAATGCCTTAAATAGAGGTCAACAAACCAATGTGAACCCAGGACCCTGGTTAGGTCCACAAGCTCCGGATCGAGGAAAATAGCCAGAAAGAGTAGGCGAAGCAAGTACGGAAGGGGATTGGCGGCGGGTCCGTAAATTGGAGATGCCAATTTTTAGTGGTGATAACCCGAATGGATGGATCTATCGAGCGGAAAGGTATTTTGAGATAAATGGTTTATCGGAGAAAGAGAAACTGGCAGCGATAGGTGTATGTCTCGAAGGGAGTGCTCTGTCGTGGCTTCAATAGATGGAGGCGAGGGAGCCGTTTAGAAGCTGGGAATCGTTTAGGCAGAAATTATTGTTGAGGTTCCGTCCAACACAAGAGGGGAGCCTCTGCAAAAAATTCTTGGCAATCCGGCAGGAAGGATCAGTGGAGGAGTTCCGTCAGCTGTTTGAGGCTTTAGCAGCCCCATTGGGGGGCCTCCCTGAAGAAGTGCTACAGAGCACCTTTGTTAATGGGCTCAAGCCCACTATACGAGCTGAAATTCGTCTACATCAGCCCAGTGGCTTGGGCCGCATCGTGGACATGGCCCAAAGGGTGGAAGAAAGGAATCAATTGATGAAATCCCTCACAAACCCACCAGGCCCAAGGTTCTATAAGACAAATTCGGCCCCAATGAAAAGAGAATGAAGAATCGGGGAAGGGTTCCCAACACGAATGGTCACGGTAGGAGAAAAAATGCCTGCACCACGCAGGGAAGCCCCGATCAGAAGGTTAACGGACGCGGAATGGCAGGCGAAGAGGGAAAAGGGGCTATGCTTTCGTTGTGAAAAAAATATACAGTCGGGCATCAGTGCAAACACCGGGAATTAAAGATAATGTTACTGCAGGACGACAAGACAGTTGGGGAAGACGAGCAGGAAGGTTGTGAGCCAGTGGAGGTCGTCGAAACTGTAGAGTTATCACTTAACTCCGTATTAGGGCTGTCAACTCCCAGAACCATGAAACTGATGGGAGAAATAAAAGGTAAAGAGGTGCTGATACTAGTGGACTGTGGAGCTACGCATAATTTTATTTCAGCTAAACTAATCAGTGAGATAGAAATTTCGACGGTAGTGACTACTAATTATGGGGTAATGATGGGGACGGGAATGTCCGTACAAGGCAAAGGAATTTGCAAGGGGGTGACAGTGGAGATGCAAAGGCTAAGGATAGTAGAGGATTTCCTACCGTTGGAGTTAGGGAACATCGACGTCATATTGGGAATGCAGTGGTTAGGAGGCCTGGGCAATATGGAAGTGAACTGGAAGCTCCTCACCATGCGTTTTCGGATTGGTGAAAAGGCAGTCATGTTGAGAGGGGATCAGGGGCGTAATCACACTGAAGTATCCCTCAAGGCCATGGTGAAGGCCTTACAACAGGAGGGGCAAGGGGTGTGGGTGGAGCTACGAAGTTTGAGGACAGAAGAAGAAGGGCTGGAGGAGGGACAGCTGACTGAGGAAGTGAGTCGAGTTCTGTAGAAATACCCACACATTTTTCACATGCCAAAGGTGCTGCCCCCAAACAGAGACATAGACCACACCATTCGATTAAAGGAGGGAACTGAACCAATTAGTATGAGGCCATATCGGTATCCCCACATCCAGAAGAATGAAATTGAGCGTCTCGTACGGGAGATGCTGGAGGTAGGGATAATACAGACGAGTTCTAGCCCTTATTCTAGTCCTGTTCTGTTAGTAAAAAAGAAAGATGGTAGATGGAGGTTCTGTGTGGACTATAGAGCATTGAACAAGGCAACAGTTCCGAATAAATTTCCTATACCTGTTATTGATGAGTTGCTGGATGAATTGCATGGAGCAGCCATATTTTCGAAATTGGATCTGAAGTCTGGATATCACCAGATTCGAGTTAAACCGGAGGATGTACCTAAAACGGCATTTCGAACTCACGAAGGGCACTACGAATTCCTGGTCATGCCCCTTGGGTTAACCAACGCTCCAACCACTTTCCAGTCTCTGATGAATCAAGTATTTCGGGGGTTGTTACGGAAGTTTGTGTTAGTATTTTTTGACGATATTCTGATATATAGTAAGGATATGGCGGCGCATGTGCAACATTTGGAGACGGTATTCAAGGTATTAGCAGCCCATCAGTTATACGCCAACACAAAAAAATGTCAGTTTGCCCAGGATCAAATAGAATACTTGGGGCATTTGGTCTCTAAGGAGGGGGTAACTGCGGATCCGGAGAAAATTGCGGCCATGACTAACTGGCCAACCCCTCGAAACATCCGGGAGTTACGAGGATTTTTGGGTTTAACAGGTTACTACCGTCGCTTTGTGGCTGGGTATGGAGAAATCTCGTGGCCCCTTACGCAGCAGCTCAAGAAGGATGCCTTTGGGTGGACAAATGAAGCAGAGGCTGCTTTTCAACAATTGAAGGAAGCCATGACTATGGTACCAATATTGGCTCTTCCAGATTTCTCGGTTCCATTCATAATTGAGGCAGATGCATCAGGCTATGGCATAGGGGCAGTCTTAATGCAAAACCAGAGGCCCATAGCATACTTCAGTCAAGTCTTGTCAGCCAAGAACCGCCTAAAATCAGTATATGAAAGGGAGTTAATGGCAATTGTTCTGTCCATCCAAAAATGGTGGCACTATGTACTGGGGCGCCATTTCATTGTCAGAACCGACCAACGAAGTTTAAAATTCTTGCTGGAACAGAGAGTTGTGCAAGGGGAGTTCCAGAAATGGTTAACCAAGCTCTTGGGCTTCGATTTTGAGATTCAGTATCGTCCCGGAATGGAAAATAAGGCTGCAGATGCTCTGTCACGGATGGTTCCACAAGTAGAACTTTCAGTCGTCTCTGTTCCGGCAATAATGGATGTACAGGAAGTGGCCAGACAGGTTGGAGAGGATCCTCAACTCTCTAAAATCTGGAAGGACTTGTTGGATGATCCGGATAGCCATCCCAAATATTCAGTTGAGCGCAATCTGCTGCTTTACAAGGGAAGGCTGGTTTTGCCACGATCTTCCCCCCTCATTCCCAAGCTCCTCCAGGAGTTTCATAGCAGCACTTTGGGGGGACATTCTGGGTTCCTGAGGACTTACAAACGCATCACTGGAGATCTCTTTTGGGCGGGAATGAAATAGGATATCAAGAAATTTACTGAGGAATGCTCGGTGTGCCAAAGAAATAAAAGTCTTGCACTGTCTCCTGCTGGGTTGCTTCAGCCTCTTCCCATTCTGGAGCAGATATGGGAGGATATTTCAATGGATTTTATTGAGGGACTTCCAAAATCAGGCGGGTATGACTCTATTTTGGTAGTGGTGGATCGATTGAGCAAATATGGCCATTTTGTGGCTCTCAAACATCCTTTCACAGCAGTGGGAGTAGCTGGAGTGTTTGTCAAAGAGGTAGTAAGGCTGCACGGGTTTCCTCGTTCAATAGTATCAGACCGCGATAAAATCTTCTTGAGCCATTTTTGGACAGAGTTGTTCCGCCTGCAAGGCCCTGTCCTTCGACACAGTACAGCATACCACCCTCAGACGGATGGACAAACTGAAGTGGTAAACCGTTGCCTTGAGACTTATTTAAGGTGCTTTACATATGACAAGCCTCACAAGTGGTACACATGGTTGTCATGGGCAGAATACTGGTACAACTCCACCTTTTATGCTTCAACAAAAACCACTCCTTTCCGGGCAGTATATGGCCGCGATCCCCCTCCATTGCTACGGTATGATAAGCAGCCTATCACCGTTTCAGCAGTGGAACAACAGCTGGTGGAGAGAGATGCCATTCTGGTAGAATTGAAGTCTCATCTTGAGCAAGCACAAGCTAAGATGAAGTCCTTAGCTGATCAGCACCGAAGGGAAATGAAGTTTCAGGAAGGGGACATGGTTTATG
>CAIGRO010302591.1:0-10089 GCA_903798355.1 Fraxinus baroniana
ATGGTTCTGGAATTTCAAGGATGTACTATATATAGCTCGTGTTTGGGCTCCATTTTTTTTTTCAAAATTTAGCCCATGTTTGAGCCACATTATTTTTCTCATTCTCATTCTTCTATTTATTTTCAACCACACATTTTTCAATAAAAAAAATATTTTTATCACATCAATAACTTTTCCTTCTTTTTCAACCACATATTCTACATCACCTGAACAAAAAAAAATGCATTCTTTTGAAAATAATGTTCACCAAACGGGGACTTAATTGTAAATCATACTATTTATACATGTTTTTCTCTTTCATTTTGCAGCCCGTTGGCCAAACTAGTTATGTATTAAGTCTTTATTTTTCTATTGATTTATTGTTTATTGGGCTCCACTTTAAAATTACTTATGTATTTATCTAGCTTGCCGATAGCAACAACGAGTGCTACACAATTTTGATGGTTATGGTGGTCGCGGTGGTGGTGGTAGAGAATTTTTGTAGCGGAAGATAAATAATTTCTTTTCATTTATCCCATTTTCTTTTCAATTTTATGTTAGTAAATACAAGGATCGAACGGAATCAATATTGCCACAAGTGACCACGTTTAAGACATTTAGTTTAACAGCTATTTTGATGATTTAAATACTATTGGACTAACTTCCACCAAAATCAAAAGTTTGGGGTCCGAGTGATAATAACCATTGAACAAGGACTCAATTGCGATACCTGGTATAGTTTATGACTTCTGGTTCAAATATCTTTTAGATACATACGTTGAACACAAGCCCAGTGTAGAGCTGGGGGGGAAATCAGATTACAAAACCCTATCACGTGTCCATGCGAGTCAAGTGGGGAAAGGAGTTCGACAATCGAGCTTAAGCTTTGTTCATTAATTTCTTGTTCTTGATTTTTTCTAGCGAAGATAGGTGTGAATCGACTAACAAAAGGGAGCAAAAATGAGGATTATGATAAAGGGTGGGGTGTGGAAGAACACAGAGGACGAGATCTTGAAGGCGGCGGTGATGAAATATGGGAAGAACCAGTGGGCTCGAATCTCGTCCCTGCTTGTTCGTAAATCCGCCAAGCAATGCAAGGCCCGCTGGTACGAGTGGCTGGATCCCTCCATCAAAAAGGCATGGACTTGATGTCTATTGTTTGCCTCCTGATTGTATTGGCGGAAATTCTTGAAATCTATGGGTTAATTTCAGCATTTTGTTTTGATCTTTTTCTATTGTTGAGTTATTCTCTCTTTTTTCACAGTTAAGCTTTTTCTAGATATATGGTTGTAGTACTACTTGACTGCAGTTCAATTTTTGTTCTCGATTCTGGAATTTGGAGAGATGCATGCAGGTGTCTATCTGCTTTATCTGTTGGTGATTAGAAGAATATTTCAATAATCAATCGACTAAAGTAAATACTACGAGCTTTTTTGCTTATCTTGAGTCAATCAACTGAAGTGTGTCTGCTTTATCTTTTTGGTAGTAATATACTCAAGAGGTGATGCTGTATGTAGCTTAATTTTTAGTTCATCTCTGGCGGCAAAAAAAGTTTGGATTTTTGTTATTTTTATCATTTTATTGCTTCCTCACTTACCCCTTCATTTTAGATTTTATGGAGTTATTATTATTTTTTAAATTTTTTTGTCGGATTTGTGATCTTTTATATTCCGTGCAGACTGAGTGGACCAGGGAAGAAGATGAGAAACTTCTGCATCTTGCTAAGCTCATGCCCACACAGTGGAGAACCATTGCCCCGATTGTTGGCCGTACTCCGTCTCAGTGCCTTGAACGGTATGAAAAACTCCTTGATGCAGCATGTGCTAAGGATGAGAATTATGAACCTGGTGACGACCCGCGTAAATTACGTCCTGGAGAGATTGATCCCAATCCAGAATCCAAACCTGCTCGTCCTGATCCTGTGGATATGGATGAAGATGAGAAAGAGATGCTTTCTGAAGCACGGGCACGGTTAGCCAACACGAGGGGCAAGAAGGCAAAAAGGAAAGCTAGGGAAAAGCAACTCGAAGAGGCAAGGAGGCTTGCCTCCTTACAGAAAAGAAGAGAACTAAAGGCTGCTGGTATTGATAATCGGCACAGGAAGAGGAAAAGAAAGGGAATTGACTACAATGCTGAGATCCCATTTGAAAAGAAGCCTCCCCCAGGTTTTTATGATGTCGCCGATGAAGATCAGCCAGTTGAACTGATTAAGTTTCCAACCACTATTGAAGAACTAGAAGGTGAAAGAAGAGTTGATAAGGAAGCAAGATTGAGAAAGCAAGATGCTGCAATAAATAAAATAGCACAAAGGCAGGACGCTCCATCAGCGATATTGCAAGCAAACAAGCTTAATGATCCAGAAACAGTCAGGAAGAGGTCTAAACTAAATCTTCCTGCACCACAGATTCCAGATCATGAATTGGAGGCAATTGCGAAGATAGGCATTGCTAGTGATCTTGTGGGGAGTGAAGAACTCTCTGAAGGGAATGCTGCGACACATGCTCTTCTTGCAAGCTATGCTCAAACACCACGGCAGGGGATGACTCCATTACGAACACCTCAGAGAACTCCTGCAGGTAAGCAGGACGCCATTTTGATGGAAGCAGAAAATCAGCGGAGATTGACTCAATCTCAGACTCCTCTACTTGGGGGAGAGAATCCTATGTTACATCCTTCAGACTTTTCCGGGGTAACTCCTAAGAAAAGGGATATTGCAACACCAAATCCTCTGTTGACTCCTTCAGCCACTCCTGGAAGCATTACCCCTAGGGTTGGCATGACACCTAGTGATGTGTATTCTTTTGGAACGACACCGAAAGGAACTCCTATAAGGGATGAGCTCCACATTAATGAAGACATGGATATTCATGACAATGGAAAGTTAAGACAATCTTCTGATTCTAGAAAAGAACTGCTTTCTGGTTTGAGAAATCTTCCACAACCCAAGAATGAGTACCAGATAGTTATTCAACCTGTTCCTGAAGACAATGAAGAACCAGAAGAGAAGATTGAAGAAGATATGTCTGACAGGATTGCTAGAGAGAAGGCTGAGGAGGAAGCAAGGCAGCAAGCATTACTTAAAAAAAGATCTAAAGTACTGCAGAGGGAGCTCCCTAGACCTCCACCTGCTTCGTTGGACCTAATCCGAAATTCTTTGATGAGAGCTGATGAAGACAAGAGTTCCTTTGTTCCCCCAACGCTGATTGAGCATGCTGATGAAATGGTAAGAAAGGAGCTACTACATTTGCTAGAGCATGATAATGTAAAATATCCGCTTGAAGAGAAAACTGATAAGGAGAAGAAAAAAGGCATGAAACGGGGGAAATCTATACCTATTCCTGCAATTGAAGAGTTTGAAGAAACTGATCTAAATGAGGTATGTGTAATCCATCCCATCTTTTCTTGTGATGTCAAATTCATGTCATTTATGATGAAAGTTTTCGTTCCTTGATTCCTTGTACTCGTTTTGATTTTGAGCTTTGAGTTGTTGCATGTATCTTACTTTATATCTTAAAATGTTAATCCTGCTGGAGTTAAGTGTCATTATTTTTGAAGAACTGCAAATGTAGAGATTATTTCGAGTAAAATACTGAAAAATTAGTGTGAGATTGCACGAGTAAATGATACTTTTTACTCTGACAAATACGGATAAATCTAAGTTTTGATATTGTTTGTGAATTCTCAGTGGTAACAATATTTGTGCTTTTCTTCTTGCTGAGAGATATTAGGTTACACATGAAATGTGTATAACCAATTTGGTGAGTTACAGTGAATGAAAATGGGCAAATATGATTCATTACTTAGATAAATTGAACAAGATAGATAACATTTATGATCATATAAAGTGGTTATGTTTACATACATGTAGATTATAATCACATGATATGCATGTATGACTGGGGTCATACGTACAGTTAAGTGCATCAAGTACAGCTTTCTGAACTCTTTTGTAGACTTTGTCGTGTATGTTTGTTTGGAAATGGTAGGGCTTTTATGCCCAAGGACCATAAAATTTAACCATGGACCTTATTTTATATCTATATTACAAAAGGTAATATATTCGTGACATTTACAACTTCTTCACGAAAGGTAAGCCTATAATTTTCATGTGCCTTTTGATATTAGCTTCTCCTTCAAATTTGCTAATGCTTGAAATCACAAATGCTCAAGATGAATTAATTTATCTGTAGCATTACCGTTTTCTCTTTCCAATTCTTCTCAAAAAGGACAAAGAAATTTAGAGATTGAAGGAAAAAATTCAAAGAGTGATAAGAAATTGTGAGGAGCAGGAGTACTTACTAATATTAAGATTCCCGCCCCCATAGGTTCCATATCTTGAGTTTCGATCCTTCTGTTTGGTGAATCAGAACCGTAGACGTTACTTCTCTTCTTTAATTCTAATCCATAACATCAATTATTCATTAAACTTGCTTGGATGGCTTGTTCTTACTTCAGTCTCTGCAGAAAAAATTAATGATGTTCAGAAAAGGAAAAAAAACTATATTTAAATGAAGCATATTGCAAGCAAAACTACAGCGAATACATAATTTGCTGCCACTATAACCAACTTTTTTTTTACGACATGAGGAAATTATTGACTTTACCTCAAAGACACATTATGTGACTCCTCATCTTTTTTGGTTGAACCATGCTTTAAAAGCCACTATTTGAAGGTGATTTATTTGATATCAGTTTAGATATAAAAGACCTCTACGGCAATTAAAATAACAAGAACCTTGAGAAAGCAGAAGTCTTGAAGCCTTGAAGACCTTCAGAAACGCTAGTTCATACCTGACGAAGAAACTAGGTTAAATACGCCTTAGTTTTTAAACTATCCAAGTGGGTGCATGTTTATATGTATCAGAGTTTGCCAATCGTGTACCAAAACATAGGTTATGTAGGATTCCTTGTACAATTTTGTACCATTTTCATTCAATTCAAATTTAATTTGAACAATTCTTATCAAGGTCTTGCAATTCTGACAGCTGTGCCTCCATGTCAGGTATGTGCTTTCTAAGTTGATGGAGTTAGTGGTATTATGCCTACTGCTATTCGTGTTTGGTTAAATCCTTGATTGTTTGGGTGTTTTGAACTGATAACATCAATGAGTTTAGCTTCAGTCTTTTGTTGTTGTTGGTTGGTTTTTTTTTTTTATACATAAATGATTGACTGTTATTTTCTCCACCATGTTCACGTATGTCAAATTAGCAAATGGAATTTTATATTGTTCTTTTGGGTCACAAGTGATAAGCCATTGGATTTGCTTGATTGCATTTTTGTGGGAACTTTCAGTTTCATGTATATATGTCCTGATTTTCGCATTGATTATTGACAAATGGATCGTATCCAGTGAAAATAAACTAATAAAATCCTATCAAGCAGGCTGACAATTTAATCAATGTTGAGGCTCAATTTCTTCGTGTGGCAATGGGTCATGAGAATGAATCTCTTGATGAATTTGTTGAGGCTCACGGAACGTGCTTAAATGATATTATGTATTTCCCTACTCGTTATAGCTATGGTCTATCTAGTGTTGCCAACAATGTAGAAAAGCTTGCTGTCCTACAGAACGAATTTGAAAATGTGAAGACGACGATGGATGACAATACTAAAAAGGCACAACGTCTTGAGCAGAGGATAAAAGTTCTTACTAATGGCTATCAGGTTCACTATCCTCAACTAACTATTGTGGTTATATCATTTTTACTCTTAGATGAAACAGATTTATTTTATTGAACATTCTTAATATATGGTTGAACTTCAACAACCATAAAATTGTTGGTTTTGACGCTTGTCAAATTTTAAGTTAAAATTTTTATGTCCCACCTTTGACCATCTTGAGAATATAAATTTTTAAAGTGGCTGAGAATATTTAAGCACGGCAATGATAATAGGAAGTTCCTCTGGCTGGTGCTATACAATTGCGATGAGTAATTTTTTTTGTACTTCTAGTGGTTGGGTTTTTATTAGTTTTGTGCTTAGAGGTTAGATGCTAATTGATTGGTACTGTATCATCAGATGCGAGCTGGAAAACTTTGGTCACAAATCGAGGCAACCTTCAAAGTGATGGACACTGCGGGGACAGAACTGGAGTGCTTCCAAGCTTTGCAAAAACAAGAGCAATTAGCAGCAACACAAAGGATCGGTAGCCTCTGGGATGAAGTTCAGAAACAGAAAAATTTGGAACAAACTTTACAGAAACGATATGGCGACCTATTAGCTGAGCAAGAAAGGGTTCAGCATCTAATGGATGCATACAGAGTACAAGCGCAAATAGAGGAAGAAATAGCAGCAAAGAACCGTGCTCTTAAGCTAGCTGCAACTGAGGCTGCTGTAAGTCAAACTGTTGCACCAGATCATGGAACTTCCAATCTTGTAGCCCCCATCGAGGGGAAAAACTCTATGCTGGTTGATACAACTGATGAATCGACAAGCCAACAGAAGGGTTCTGCTCAAGAACAGGCGGAGCTGAGTCCAAAACACGGGATGGACATCGATGCAGTGGATGAGAATACAACTTCAGCCACGGTTGACCTAACCATGCTATATCCTGTTAAAGAAACTTCTCTGACCAGTGATACCCATGGGGAACCCATAACAAATGGTGAGGACTTCGATTCTGCTGGTACCGTTCAGTTATCTGTTAGTGATGAAAATCCGGCAACTGGGGATTCCACTGGAACTTCTCTCGACAAAAACCCTGATGTAGTCAACGTGCATGAGACAGCAAGGAGTGGTGGTGCTATCATCAATGGGTCTGCCAATGACGACATATCTGGTGACCAATTTGTAACAGAGGATACAGCAACAGTTGAATGTCAACAAAATGTGGCGGGAGAGAATGCAAATGGTGATATTGTAACTAATCAAGAACACGAGGTTCATGAAACAGCTGAAGACGGTTTCACCAAGGGGGATACTAACTAGGCTGCCAAATGTACAGTGGAGAAGCTGAAAATAGAAAGATAAAATGCTCTGCCATTTGGTTTGCATTTCCCTGAAGTGGTAACTATGAAGAAAGTTGCTCGGTTTTTTAAGGTGTGTATTTGGGGCTCTCTTTCTGGAACTTCTCGACACGATTGCCCAATTTTTTTGGTTGATGTTTGTGAGATACAGAAGCTCCCCTTCACTTGGATGAAACTATTTTTAAAGTTATCTTCCTCTCAAATTATGAAGTGAAAATGTGAGGAAATAACAGCATTGTCAATGTACCGTGTCTGTTTTCAGTTTTACTATATTAAACAAGGCACTGGAATACTGTGTTTTCATGCTTGATTTAAATTTTCATTTTCATGATTGGTTTCAGAAGAAAATATTAGAAGAAGAAAAAATCACTTTGGTGGTTTTTGTTAACATTTAAAAGGTGTGAGGTTGCATAAATAAATTTTAATATATCAACAGTGAGATCACTTTCTTAATGATGAGAAGAAATATGTACTAACAAGTTAATTTAGTAAGAAAATTGGGAGCAAAAAGGTTCAATTGAAAGTAATGTTGTTGTTATTATTATTATTATTTATTTCAATTTTATGAGGTGAACAATGCTATTCATTCATGTCTTTCTAGTAGAGATAAATAGCATTACGAAAATCAAGAAAATAAAACAAATATAGGCATGATAAAGCAACAAGATATCATAATGCAGAAAACGGTCAAACACCATTCATAGAAGATACCAACAGCGCTTACTATCTGTTCACGAAAATATTGGAAAAATCTATCTATAGTCTAAAAACTACACAGTAAAATTCAGTATATGTAACAAATAATACACAGTAAAATCCCAATATATGTAACAGTGATCTGAGTTACCTGGAAGCATTCAAGACCCTTCCTATATCAAAAGGGATGAAAGCATCAAGACAAGCATATTGCACTTAATCAAGAGACAAGTACTCATCATCCCACCCTCATAAGTTTATTCACCTCTTTTCCAAGCACATATCTTGCCAATTTCTTCAGCCTCGCATTATGGTACTCATCCAAGTTATAGGCGTCTACTTTCGGTCCCTTAGGGCATCTCCAATGTATACACCAAAACACCATTTTGGTGCAAAATTTGATGAAAAAACCACTCCAATATAGCACCAAAGTTTGCACCATTTTGGTGTTTTGGTGTAATGCAGCACTATTCACTTTGCACCAAAACACCAAATGGTGCAAAGTCCCTTTTGCCCCCTTTTTTTATTTGTCAAAAAAATGATTGAAGGGTATTTGTGTCATTTGTGTTATATAATTTGAATAGAATTATTATTATTATTATTATTATTATTATTATTATTTGCATTGTTGTTATTATTATTATTAAAAATATTTGAAATGTTATATTATTATTATTATTATTATTATTATTATTATTATTATTATTATTATTATTATTATTATTATTATTTGCATTGTAATTATTATTATTATTATTAATTTGAAATGTTGAGAATAATAATTAATTAAAATAAGAATAAAAAATTTAAAAATATAACTAACACGATTATTTATATTTCACATGAAATATATTACAATAACCACATACCGATAGTAATCTAATTTTATTTAACGAAAACGATACACAAAAATAAGTAATTTAAAGATGCTCATATTGCACTTCGAAATGCATTAATCGATCATTTGTGGGAAGAACATATGAATTTCGAGAATTAAATTGCAATGATATTTCGACTTCGTATTTAGTAATTTAGTATGTTTTAATTGTATTATGTTTTAATAATATATTTATTAATGAATTTAATATTTTCATTAATTTAACGTAATTATTTATTTAGTAATTTATATGTTTCCAAAATAAATAAATAATATTTTGAATAAATAAATTATCAATAATAAAAAAATAGAAGGAAATGATTAAACACTGTTCATTTGGTATAAAATTTGATGTAATGATTGGAGTTGAATTTTAATTTGGTGTAAAATGGTGCAAAATTTGATGCTGGACTGGAGATGGCCTTAAATCCATATAAATTCGTACGGTTCCTCGTGATATCGTCACAAGAAGCGAATTATCCAAGTAATTGTCAACCCCAACCTCTACAGAAGTGTACTCTTTCAAGAAATCCTTGAACAAAAGTGTACTTTTTCAAGAAAATCCTTGAACGCGCTTGGAGTAGACTAGGTGTGCAAGATTTGGTATATAAGACCGTGGTTGTTGACGCAGAGTTGGAGTGTGGCGATGCGGTTCTAATAGTTTCAACTAAACTCAACTTCAAGACCGACAATCAGAGTATGATTTTTGTAGCAGCGGCGATGGATTAGCTCGATATTAGAAAGATAGCCTACTACGTGGGTGGAGTCGTATCATGTTACTACGATTATGATTGTGTCATCGTAGAATTCATGTTGTAGAGCTGTGAATGATAGAGATCGATGGTCGTCATCAGTACTCCGGTGAGCAAAAGGTTTTCACAAGAAGAATTAGGAAGAATATGTTACGGCGAGGAATAAGACGCAATTTATGGGTTATAATTTGGGTGGGAAATTAGAGAAGGGTTTTCAGCTAGTTAATTGCAATTTTGGATTTTTATTTTTGTATTCAATTACTTGTAATTCTAAATCTATTATTTTAATCAATATCGTGTCTACAAAATACTTATCGTAAAAAGTTTAAAATATCAAGAAAAAGTCATTTGTTGTGACAAGTCAAATACTCTTATACATACTAGATACACATTTATTGGGACATAATAAAAATTGTTGAAAGATTTAATTATGAATCGATAATTCTCGAAGTTGAATAGGCCAATCAATTCATCCGTTCTTTTGCATTCGCACCTAGGGGAACAAAATTGAATTAAGCTCATGTTTGATTCAACTAAAAAATTTAATTCGGAGTCAACAATTAATTTTAACCACATATTCAATCAATTTTTATTAAAATCTACTTAAAATTTAATTTTTATTTAAACCAAAATATGGACTCAAATTCACTAGTGCTTAGCTTTGGATTGTATGTGATAAGTGCGTTTTGCGCACTTAATTATGCAACAAAACATGATTAATTGTTGATATAAGTGCTTAATTATGGCTTAATTAGATATGAATTGTGTTTGTAGACCCACTTTGATGGAATTAATGAAATGTGTGCGAAAAAAGGCGAAA
>CAIGRO010302639.1:0-10107 GCA_903798355.1 Fraxinus baroniana
GAAGGAAAGAGTACAGAGTGGACAGATTTTCATAGAGCACATTGGGACAAACTCCATGATTGTGGATCTGCTTACTAATAGATTGCCACCCAAGGTTTTTCATGAGCACACTGCTCATGTGGGTGTTGTATTTCATGAAGATATCATATTTTAGTGGGATTTTGTATTCTTATTTATGCATTTGTATTTTGAACATATTTATGCATTTGGATATTTTTTTCTGTACAGAAATAAAATATTCAATTCATTTCACTCTGTTGTTATGTTCAGTATTGATCTCACTTAAGAAATAAGGTTGGACCAATTGGAAATAGACATGTTTAGATCACATAACATGTAATTTCCAACGTATGGGGCCACACATGTATATCTATTAAAATGTGTAGTGTTATCTTAAAGAATAGTTAGTAAAGTGATCTATTAAAGCTAATTTAGACTAATGGGTATTAATTTCATTAAATTCAATTTGAAAATACGTAGTTTACTAACTAAGTTCAACCTTATGTGCGGAGTTATTCTATTAAAAACAACAAGTCACTTTTTAACAATTTCTAGATGATTAAGCGTACAATTCAATTATCCTATGTTTATATACCACAGTTAATATGGAAAGCAATAAAGAATGATCATAAAAATGGTAACGGAGAAACACAACTGGGTAAAAACTCCGGGACCAAGCCAATTACCACCATTGTAGACAATACGGATTATAATATGTTTCCAGTCTAGCAAATTCCACTAGTTCCTGCTGTTGTAATTTATGTAATCTCCAAGATCTGTTGTTCCTCTAGACTCATGATTTGCTACTGTAGATACTATCTAACCAACCTGCTAGATCTCCTAATCTACCTCCTCTAGCTTCCAAGATCCACTGTAAATTCTAGACTCACAATCTTCTTCTTTCAATCGTCACTTTAATCACCTATTCACGTTCTTCTTCATGCGCTTGTAGTCCAACCTTTCTCAACCTCCATAAACTTCTTAAGTTCAGCTGAGAAAGTACCTTCCTCAAAGAGTTAAGGAAGTCAGGTGTTTTGAATTCACGAACCTTGATATTTTCCCAAAACTTGGTTGCAGATCTCAAGAATGATATGGATGAATCACCAAATAATTATGCTTTTGGATTTCTCAAAATATGATGTGGATGTGTTATACAATGAGAGCACAATGAAGCAACCACACGAATTTGTCCCAAACATTTGTATTTATAGGTTGGGATGCTTAGGTGTTATGGGTCGTGTAAAACTCTTCAAAATTGTGAATTAGATCTAACCGCTTAAATATGTCACTCGAGCGACAGGGAGGCACAAGGCAGGAGACAATGTTTATATTTCTACCGCTCAAGCGTGAGTCAAGCGATTAGCTAGAGAAATTCCGACGCCGCATTTTCCTTGTTTTCAACCTCTGACCTTAACTCATCTATACAAAATTACATCCGAGTCCTTTACCTTTAACAAGTGGTCAATTAAGACCTTTTGTTCACAAACATGCCAATTAAAACAGTGGACCTAAAAATCTCTCCCTTTGCCATTTTATGATAAAACCATATAAATAAAGTCAAGGAAATAAAATACATCAAACTAAACTCCCCAATCTATACTACCAAAGTTACTTAAGTTCTTCTACAAATTGCATTCCTTGGTATACCAGTTTCTTGAAAAAAAAATAAATAAATAAAAACTCGATACCCAGTGTAAAAGAACGTGATCCAGGAAATCAAAAAACTCATGAACATAAATAAGCATGCTAGTTCGAGACGTGACATTAATGTCAATCAAAACACCAACTGAAACATTAACATCATAAAACATAAAATCTCAAACAGCTATGCATATGATATGCAATGTAAATACAATGCACATTCTCCCCCTTACTGTAAACTCTCAATGTTTTTTATGAAGTAGGCAAATGCATACGTCTCTCCCCAACGATTCCTAGACATAAAATGCAGATGCAAATCAAATCTCAATTTCATTAAATGCTCCCCCTAAGTATATTTTCTCTTACCCTTTTTGTCACAAATGATCAAAGGTGCAATTTCAAATTCAATCTTAAACATGAATATATACCAGTCCAAAACACAGTTGATAATATGCACAAGCATAATTAACAAGTAGTAAATTTCCCCACATACTCAATTTATGTCAGAATGGAGTAAATTGTATAAGTGACCTATGTGTGTAAATTGTCACCAATCCTTTGTAAATAGGACTCCAAACCTTAATTCTGTGAGAAAGTACATGCTAAACGTCACTGTCAATAAGTGTATTCCTTTACTTATGAAAGTCAAATCATTTAAAGCACTTTAGGACCTATAAATAAAAGTTTATTTTGTATTTAATATTTTCTTTTTTCTCCTTGACTTTGAGCATATTTTATTTTCATATCTTTTAATATTGTAAGCTCATTATTATTTTTCACATCTTATGTGCAAACTCTTCTTCATTAAGCAACTAAAATGACCTATGTAACGAACTTTAGGTTGGACAACCCAAGTCAGTTGACCATAGGCATTAGGCTCATGAGAAGAACATAAGATAGTGATCATTTTATTACCGAGGATAAACTTAAGCTTAGGAATAATAAATATGGTCAATTCATGTTCAAAGTCACCTTACTAACATGTGACTGTCATCCCAAATCTCACACACACAGTAGTGTCCCACTAACAATTTTATAGCGTGTGCAATGCAGATGGTACATGAAGACATATATACTAAGTACTCCATAATAACCTAAGCAAGTAATGAAAACTATGTTACAACTTATCAATTCTGTCCATACATGATCCGCACATGCAAGTTTAAGAAAGTCATTTATTATGCTGTAATAAAGTTACCGTTCCCATTTTTTGTTTTTCAATTTTTCAGTTTTTTTGTTTTGTTTTTATATTAAAGCATGAATGCACCAATCACAAAAAATGTCAAACACATTAAAAAAATAAATAAAACAAAATACATGAGTTTTCTACGTAGAAAACAAATAAATATGGTACATACGTAAATTAATGTCTCATAATGATAAAACACGAGCATGCACCAAACATACATAATCAGTTAGGTATGCAAATGCTCTTACCTTTAAGAGCACCGTGATCTATTTCATAATTTTTCAGATCACTTTTCCTCACCTAAACTTGCCTAGTGACATTAATATTTCCGGTCATCTGTGTTATTAACGTGGCCGATTTACTTACCAGATTAGTAAAGAAGTTAATATGACCAACATAGTCTTGATTCTTATTTCTATTTAAGTTCTCATTTTTATTTCTGTTCAGGAAATGATGACACCTAGGCTTTATTTGTCCTAACTCACCGCAGTGAAAACATGTAGGGATAAATCTAGGACCAAAGGTATGTGGACGTTGATGTCTACTCCTAGATCGACGGGTCCTACTCTGTCTAGTAGGCCTTTGTAGCCTTAAGATCGGGGTTAGGCACATGTTTAGGCTGGTCAGTAGCAGGGACAAACTTAGTCTTAGAAGTACTAACACTATTTTCCTTAAAACATAAACCTCCTTTATTTCTAGCCAACTTGCTTCCTAAAATGTTATCTAACTTTTTAGAACCACTAGAGAAGGTAAGCAATTAGAGACTTAGAATATTCTAGGTCGCTCAGAAGGTTCTTAACCTGGATGTCTAAGGTATCTTTCTTAGTGGTCAACTCATCGACTCTCCTAAAGGACTTCTTAAACTCACTGGTGATGTTCTTAACCTAAGTCTCTAAAGTTTCATTCATGGATTTCACTTCACTCAGGATGTAGGTAGACTCCTTAATGTGCGCTACGAACTTCTCATTTTCCAATTCAAGTTCCTTATTCTTCGCATTCAAGGCTTTTTATTTAGTAAAAATTTTAAGACTCTCCTCATACATCTTATCATAAGCCTCTTGGGTATCTTTCTTACTCACAGACTCTTCATTAGAATCCTCATCATTATCTAAGTTTTCTTCAAGATTCACTCAGGGCCATCTTTGTGTCTCTCTTGAGGGTTATTTTTCTTCCTAAATCCTAAATATTTTTTAGAATTTTTTAGTCAGGTAAGCTAACTCCTCATCATCTGGAGAATCAGAATCAGAAAATACGATCTGGATGTTTCTCATGGATTTCATAGCCAGAGATTTATCTTTAACAGATTTATCTAAGGTCAGCTCGTACGTTTGGAGGGATCCAACTAACTCCTCTACCTTAATGAAATATATGTCCTTACTTTCTTCAATTTTCGTGATTTTAGACCTAAAATGCTCGGGTGAGGATCTAAGAATTTTACGTACTATCTTAGGCTCGGGGATTTTCTCGCCTAGGTTGAAGCTAGAGTTTACTATGTTGTTTAGGCTCGCGTAGAAGGTATCAAACGTCTTATCTTCTCTCATTCTAATCTCCTCAAACTTAGTGGTCAGCATTTCCAATTTCAAGTTCTTAAGAACTTGAGTTCCCTCATGCGTGGTCTTTAGAATATCCTAAACTTCTTTAACAACCTCACATATAGATACAATGGGAGTGGGGGTCACTACATTTTCTACAATTGTACTAGGTACACTCCAACCATTCACCACACTCAACCAAATCCATTCATCCATAGATGTTAAGAGCGCTCTCATCCTAACTTTCCAATAGGCATAGTTATTGCCATCAAAGTATGGCAAGACAGACAATGAAGTAATCATCTAGACAAATTAAGTTCAAAAATCAAACATAGGCTTTGATACCAATTGAAACTACGTAGTTTACTAACTATGTTAGACCTTATGTGCGGAATTATTGTATCAAAATCAACAAGTCACTTTTTAATATTTTCTAGATGATTAAGAGTACAATTCAATTATCTTATATTTGTATACCACAGTTTTGTAATATGGAAAGCAGTAAAGAATGAACACAAAAATGGTGACGGATAAACCCAACTGGGTAAAAACTCCGAGACCAAGTCAATTACCTCCACTGTAGACAATATGAATTACAGTATGTTTCTAGCCTCACAAATTCCACTAGTTCCCGCTATTGTAATTCCTATAATCTCCAAGATCTGTTGTTCCTCAAGACTCACGATCTGCTATCGTAGATACTATCTAACCAACCTGCTAGATCTCCTGATCTACCTCATGTAGCTTTCAAGATCCGCTGTAAATTCTAGACTTCCGACTACTTCTTTCAATTGTCTCTTCAATCACCTATTCATGTTCTTCTTCCTGTGCTTGTAGTCCAACCCCTCTCAACCTCCAGAAACTTCTTAAGTTCAACTGAGAAAGTACATTCCTCAAAGTGTTAAGGAAGTCAGGTGTTTTGGATTCACGAACCTTGATATTTTCCCAAAACTTGGTTGCCGGATCTCAAGAATGATATGGACGATCACCAAATAATTATGTTCTTGGAACTCTCAAAATATGATGTGAATGCATTATACAATGAGATCACAATGAAGCAACCACACGGAATTTGTCTCAAACATCTGTATTTTTAGTTGGGAACGCTTAGGTGTTATGGGTCGTGTAAAACTCTTCAAAATCGTGAATTAGGTCTGGCCACAAAAATATGTCTCTCGAGTGAGGGAGCTATCACTCGAACGAAAGTGAGGCGAAAAGCGAGCGGCATTGTTTCTATTTCTGTCGCTCGAGCGTGAGTCAGGCGATCAGCTAGCAAATTTCGACGCTGCGTTTTCCTTGTTTCAAGTTCTAATCCTAACTTAACTCATCTATACAAAATTGTATCCAAGTCCTTGAGTTTTTACAAGTGTTCAATTAAGACTCTTTTGTTCACAAACATAACAATAACAACATTGGACCTAACAAAAGTGTAGAGAGACCAGAACAGTTACTTTAAATTGATGAGGGGCCATTTGTAAGAACCCAAACATAATAACTGCATATTCAGTTATTATATCATGGGTCATGGTTCCTAATTAAACGTAGTTTTTCATATCTCTACATCCCTATTAACATAGAGAAAATTTATAAGGAGACTATGCACAATTGAAAGATCATAACACATTCAAGCAATAAGACACGTGGATCAAGGCATGTTTCTGCTTTTAATACTTTTATTGATTTCAACATGGAGGATTTACATGCTTATGATTAGGATTTGGTGAAAGTTTTTGATAGAAAAATTGATTCCTTTCAATCCTATATATGCTTCAAAATTCTACGCATGATTAGATTTGATGAGGACATTGTTTTCATTGATAGGGATACAACACGTCAATATGAATGAGGAAAATATAGAAACGTTTACTAGTCTTTGATATATGGACTATTCCGTTTTCCCATTTTCATTAATATTGACTTTGAACAGTCAGGTCTGGCTCTTTATGGTTGCAGAGTCAGTTTACCTTAAGTGCAAATATCGACTATACTTTTTACTTTGAATGCTATATATCAACTATAATTTTGTATAAGCTAATGGGCATTAATTTAATTCTGCTAATGTTAGATTCTGTTAGGCTAATCTGTCGACTTGAACATGGTCGAAGCTACTCTATATACCCAAGAGGTGTTGAAATAACAAAGTTCGGCCCAAACTATAACATATTATAGTCTCTTTTGTTCACAGACTTGTCAATTACATCAAATACCTAGCAAGTGTTAATAGGGCTGGGCGTAATACAAAAGGTACTTAAATGGGGATTGACTTGAAGCATGTAAACACTGAAGAACAAGTTACAGAAATGAAAAGACTCGGTGCTTGAAAGTTCGAAGGTTTTAAACCCGACAAAGAATAATGAGAAGATAAATTAAATCCAAGAGTCGGTATTGAAAGAGAGAATTGAAGAAGTCACAGAACCGACTTTGTAATGTCTAGAATTTTTTGGGTTCATATACATGCTGACAACTCTAGAGGATTTCATCTTTATATGCTTGCGACGTGCTGGAGAAATGTAAAACCCCCAAATCTTGACACCAAGATTTGGAAAATATTAAAATTTCATTTATCTCTTAAAATTGTAAATGCGGGAAAATAATTAGATTTTTCTTTGACATAACACAAATCAATGACTTCATTTATGAAAAATCATTTATACTTATGAAAATATAAGACAATTAGAACTCAACTTTCAAAAAAAACAAAAAAAAAAACATTTAACTTTAAAATAATTTGCGCTTAATAGAACAATTAAATTTATTGTTAACTTTAATTATAAAAACCGAATTTGACATTTAAATATGATAGTACTGAATTCGTATCACCACAAGTCATCATCTCGAATCATCTTACTTCATCATCTGAAAAATGGGGAGGAATAACATGGAATGAGCTAACGCTCAGTAAGCAAACCTCATACATATGATATATGCTTATGATATGCGTATGAATTACTTTAAAATCAAAGCATTTCTCAATAAATATTCCCTTTCTTTCATTTCTTTAAAAACTTAAAATTGACGTTGTGAGCTCATTTAGTGCATCGCTTAGCCAATCAGGATGCAATAGACAGAAACACAATCGAGTCCAAATTGGTAATACCGCAAAGCGGTTAACATTAACATCATCATTGAACTTTGAACATGGAACATTTGTGGGGTGCACGTCCTCCATTCTTCATTTGCCACTCACACATTTCATGACATCGACATACACCTTGTAACAAAACATTCGGGATATATATCTTTAAAAATATTCATTGGCAATTGACATTTGGAGACTTTTATTTCTTGAAATTTCATATATGCTTATAAATGCATTGACACGTATAAGAATGTAGCGTGAAACATCAATGGCATAACACATAAAAATCAAATATCATGTTAACATAATGGCAAATACGAAGACACATTTATACATTTAGCCATTGTTTTGTAGAGATTTAAAATCAAATTTTTAATAGATTTTGATAAGTTGGTTGAAAAGTTGTGGGTCTCATGAAATGTGTTATTAAAATTAACTAGTTGACTTTGACTTAAAATTTTAATTGGTTCTTAATCCAAACCAATCAGGGGCTTAATCATATGACGTGTGAAAAGGGTGACGTTTACTTACCTTAACCTAACAATTTACTTTCCTGTGTGTGTTAAAGTGGAGATATTCTTAGTCACCCACGAAGTTAACGAGCCAAATCCTAATACAAAACCATTTATTCAGAATCTTGGCAATTCACTCTCTAAATATGAATCCATAGTGTTTCTCTATTAATCAATTTATTATTGTCGTAAAACTCTGTGTAATTGAAAGTGTATAGGCTCATCATACAAATTTTAAAGTTTAATCAAATGTTAAAAGGCATCAACAGTACTGCTACTTTCATTTAGTTGCACAAATACAAATATAAAGAGACAAGCCAAAATACATACATATATGATACATACAATCTATACATCTATAGAACCCTAAATATATATACAAACATGTAGACACGCACACGTCTATATAAACACATGCAGATACCAAACACACATGCATATACATTTCCAGACACACACACACCATGACACCAATGCATATATATACATAAATGCACACATACATTAGTAGATACATATAAAATAAATACACACTTACATTTATATAAGAATGTCGACACATCTACGTACTCCCAACATATACACACAAACATATAACGTATAAATATACAGATACGTTCATGTACACACGTTTATATATACAGAAATATGTAAGGGCATAAAAAGTCTCTCATATGATGAAATCAATATGTAGTGGAATTACGTCATATAAATTTGACATTTAGTTCACAAAATGATGACAAAATAATATTTAAAAATACAAAACTTAATACCTTCAAAGTAGTGTCGAACCCAATTTCCAATGAAAAACAGAATATGAAATGAACACTTTTGGGGTGAGGACTTGGAGAGATTGTAAACAGTTAATTGAAAATGGAAGGAAAATGGTTATATGTTGCAGCTTTTGTAGAATTAGGAAAAGTTTTTAGCTTCTAATCTTTTGAAAATCATAAAAAATAATTATGCTACTTAACAAATTAAAATCTCATCAATTGATTCCATTAAACAGTCAAATTCCAAATTTTCCGTTCGGCAATTTATCAAACAGAATTAAATAAAATTTACATAGGGTCCATTTGATTGGTTTAAATTCCATGGAAAATATCAAATTCGAGGAATTCAATTTGTACTTTGTATGTTTGATACGAAAGTAGAAACGAAATTTGAATTCCAAAGTACAACCACTTAAGGCTTTTTCTTTTCTTTTTTCTTTGCCAATTTCATGAAAAATGCATTCATATGAGGTACTTGGGTTTTTATTTTCTAACTTATATGGAATTAGAAAGCCTTTGCACATTTGCCAATCAAATGGACCTTTAATATTAAAAGAATGATTGTCTTCAAAATCAAACAAGTCTAAGTCAATTTACGTAAAGTGAGAAGTTATGATATTATATCATATAATAAAATAAATAATCATATAATTTATTACAAGTTTTATTTAATTATTTGTCTATAATAATTAACTTTAATTGGCACGTTGATTGTTTAGAGTGTTCAAGGTAACCAATATAGTTAGTCCCAACTACAATAATTATAATATTTAATATGCTCGAACCCTGGTCAACTTGGGCATAACCCGCTGTTTACCTCCGCCAGTTATTGAGGGATCGGTGGCTGGTGGTCCAGGAAATTAGTCTGGCTAAGCTATGATACATGGGTACCCAAAAAAAATGAAAATATATATAATATTTAATAGTAAGTGTAACATAAATACAACTAATCAAGATAGATATGATAATTACAAGCATTGAGAACGCAGCTTTACAAGAATATTCTGGAGACTATTGCTGCTGGAATTTGAAGCATCACCATACTAGAAGTTTCTATTACCGACAATAGCACCGATAAATACAAGATGGTTGTGTGCATTGTGTACGTAAGAGTGAATTGTGAAAGTGACAACCGAGAAAGAGAGGCTTCTAATTGAGAGAAAAAGCTTTGTTTAGTGAGTGAGAGAGAAAATAGTTTTGACCAGTGTTTTAAAAAGCGTAAAGCGTGGCTAGGTGTGGAGGCCAAGTTTCAAGTTTTAGGAGCCTAGCTAGGAGAAGATTAAGCTTAAAAAAACGTTTTTTTTATTTTAAATTTTTAATCATTATAAATAAATTCAACAATTCAAATAATACATGATACCAAACATCTAAAATTATAAAA
>CAIGRO010302643.1:0-11235 GCA_903798355.1 Fraxinus baroniana
GTTACACCATCTATTGATAAACAAAACTGTAAATTGTGATGTATATAGAGTTCAACCGATTTAGCACTAAATGTTTTAAGTGGTGATAGTGGTAGTGGCAACGACTATCGAATTAGAGATGACAATAGGAAACAAAATGTGTGTAATGCACTATGTTACAAGAGGTGGCTGATGGTGGTGAAAATAAATGGCAAAATGTGCAACAATAGCACAATGTGTTGCAAAATTCATTTTAAATAATAGTCATTGCCACTACCACTATCAGCACTCAAAACATTTAGTGTTACATAGTCGTCTCCACAACCACCACATTTAACATTCACTGTTACACTACCACCATTACCGTCACCATCATTATCATTTGTAACATTCATTAGTAGAGCATCTTCAAGATACTCTTTGTTTATAAAGAGGATTTTATACATAATAGAAAGTATCTTTAAATTTAGAGAACAATTTTTTTATGCACTCTAACAAGCTCTTTATTTTGACTCTTTATTTATTTATTATTTTTTTCAATGAACATTTATTGATTTAGCTTCATTTCTTATTTAACATTTTATATGTTAATGGACAATCAATTCAAATGTTAGTTGAATAATTTAAATTGTAGAGTATTGAAATTTGTAACTTATTAAATGTAATAATTGTTAATTAAAAATAGAGAGTCATTTTGGCTCCAAATTTGGAAAGTCAAACAAGTTAAAGTAAAGAATTTTTTGGAGCTTATTTTAAACATTGGCTCTCTAAAATATAAAGTATTTNTGTAACTTATTAAATGTAATAATTGTTAATTAAAAATAGAGAGTCATTTTGGCTCCAAATTTGGAAAGTCAAACAAGTTAAAGTAAAGAATTTTTTGGAGCTTATTTTAAACATTGGCTCTCTAAAATATAAAGTATTTTATATTTAAAGAGTTTGTCGGAGATTTTCTTACACTATCACCATCACCCATGCATCCACTTAAAATTACTACAAAGAAATTACCAAACCCACCATCAAAACCACCACCATTAATGCAACCCAAACACAAACACGAAATTAATGAATTTCAAATTCAAAACGTTATAAGAAAATCAGAAAAACAATCTCAAAACCTTTGTTCGGGATTTCGAATTTCAGATCTTAGAAGTGCAATCTCAAATCCAAAGAGATGCTGGATTTAGATCCATGGTTGAGTATGCAATTTTGAATTTCAAATCTTAGGGATGTATTTTGTTGGAATATAATTCTAGAATATGAGTAGAGAACAAAAGAAAATATATATCAAGAACATCAAAAAACATGGTAATAAGGCTCAAATACGTAATCGTTATCCTCAAACAATATTTGTCCCATCTAGAATAATTTAATACTTAAAAGGGACTCGCATAAAATGATTTTTAGGAGTGAAGAAAAAAAATACTTAAGCACTAGTGTTTATCTTCCAAAAATTGTAGAACACAAAAGGATGTTCAACATATTTTGAGGATTGAAGAAACTTTTATGGAATGAACTGTCGTATTAAGTGTCTAGAAATGAAAATCTATATCCTATTTATAGATTTTCATTCATACACCAAGAAATGGTACCAAACATTCATGAAAAGTTGAAAACTTTTCACCAAAAGGCACCAAAAATTCAAGTTGTGAAATTGGTCTAACGGCTAGTTTCATTCTCGCATGGCATGATTCACACAAAATGTCTGTAGTTTTTGCAGACATGGCTCATGCGTTTGCATGGCCATAGTTCGCATGGGCAAAATGGAAACCTTCTTCCATTATCATCAATTCATTCTACTTCAAAACCTAATTGTGGCATACTATGATTTTAACAATTATATAACAAGTATTAAGCTTCTTGTACAGGAGCTCTTTGACATGGGCTTTGACAAGGAATGAGATGCATGTACCTTAGCTCTTGATTTGAGATTCAAAACAGGGGCTGAGGTACATCAAAAGCCTATGTACGAGTAGCAACACTCATATAACATTCTCAAACTTGTTCAAAATTATATAAATCACGTATTCAAATCAGCAACACTTAATGCATAACGATTAAATATCTTTCTATTTGAATCTAACTATAATATAATTCTCACAAAGTATTATCGAGATTTTAGATAGCATGATAGCTTTGAACCACGTATTTCTTGTGATGATACCAGTGAAAACACACACACACACACCCAACTGTCACGAGTTCACAAGTTTCTCAAACTTTCTTATTGCTAATTTGGTTTTGCGCTCATCTTATTCGTTGAACTTTTAAGAGAGAAACTCTAACTCTCTATTGAGACGGCACCACCTCGAGGTTCATCTAGCTAATATTCATCTAGTATCTTTGTTACATTCAGAGATACTTGTACATAGTATTGAACTTTATTGAGAGCTTAAAGTTGAACCCTCTTTTAAGTAACAACAAGCATTATTAGATTACGATAGGGTTCTTGTGTTGAAATAACAATTCTGAAGCTATCTACTTATTGAATGACTTATTGTTACCCTTGAACTTGTGAATTATTGTTTTAGAAATGGCAAGTAGAGTTGTCGCCATTGGTGGATCTTTTTTTAGGAGTTTCAACCCCACCATACTCGATGTTGATATTACTAAATCTCTATTAAGAGGTTCAGTAAGAGGATCCGCCAAATTCTCATTGTTATGTAATCGTGTTTTAGACTCATATGTCTAGATTTTCCTTTGTATACCTCATTGTATGCTTTTGCTAACGTAGCTTGACTATCATATAAAATAGATACGAAAATGTATTCTTGGGTCCCAAAGGTATTTCACGTAGAAGATCCTTGAGCCACTCAACTTCTTTCCCGATATCAACTAAAGCCACGAATTCAGATTCCATGGTTAAATGTGTTATGCATGATTTTTAGATTTTCAAGAAATTGCACCTCCTCCAAGAGTAAACACTCAACTTGAGGTAGATTTACTTTCACCAGTGCTAAATATTCAACTAGCATCAGTAAATCATTCTAATACACCCGAAAACTTGGAATAATGTATAACTAAGTTTTTGGTTTTCTTTAAATAACCAAGAACTCTCCCAATAACTTTCCAATATTCCTTGCTCGGATTACTAGTAAACCTACTGAGTTTGCTAATTATCAATGCTATTTCCAATCTTATGCATTGAATTGCATACTATGACTACCTACAACACTTGTATACTCCAATTTAGTAATAGTTCTTCCATCATTCTTTATAAGTTTAGAACTTGGATTAAGAGATGTACTAAACTCTTTTACATTCAGGTTCTTGAACTTATTTATCACATTCTTTATATAATATGATTGACTTAAATAATAGCCCTTACTGGCTTTGTAACTTTGATACACAATATGATATCCACTTGTACAAGATCCTTCATCTTAAATGTGTAAGATAGAAAGTTCTTTGTTTCTTTTATTCAATCCATATGATTACTTAAAATCAACATGTCATCAACATATAAACAAATAAATACAACCTATTTGTCACATGTTTTTACATATAAATATTTATCTACACTACTATGCCTAAATCCAAATGAGATAATTGTTAAGTCAATTTTTTTCATGCCAATTCTTAGATGCTTGTTTTAAACTAGATAATGATTTAATTAACTTGCACACCTTATGTTCATTATTGGGTAGAACAAACCCTTCTAGTTGTTCCATATAAACATGCTCATCGAGATCCCCATTTAAGAATGTCTTTTTTAACATCCATTTGATAAACACGCAAGTCATACATGGATGATAATGCAAATAATATCCTAATTGATGTTATTTGCATATGTATCAAACTAATTAATTCATTCCTTTTGTTGATAATCTTTAGCTACTAATTTAACTTTAAAGGTATTAAGAGAACCATTTACATTATATTTTCTCCTAAACACATATTTACAGTCAATAGGTTTAGATCTTGATGATAAATCGGTAAGTTATCATGCATTGTTTGACATAATTGGATACATTTCGTCTTTAATTTCACATTTCCAAAATATACTATCACAAGAAGTCATAACTTCCTTGTAAGTCTTATGATCGATTTCCACTTGTAGAACAAAAAGTATTGTTCGAACAACATGCTTATCATTTGCCTCTACTAAATAAAGTGAAATAAGCTGAGAATCTATTTCACTGGTCCTAATGTCTTTATTTAGAGTTTTTTTTTTCTTTTTACTTTTTCGAAGTTCACTAGATAAATCAACATCTTTAGGAGATGTTTCTGCTTGTGGTCCACTAGATCTAGGAATCGATTTATGGGTTTTCCTTAATTCATTATCCAAAAATAGTGAATTCTCAAATAACTTGACATCGTTTGATTCAATTTGATAAACATGCAAGTCATATATGGATGATAATGCCAATAATATCCTAATTGATATTATTCTAGCTACTGGTGCATATGTATCAAACTAATTAATTCATTCCTTTTGTTGATAATCTTTAGCTACTAATTTAACTTTAAAGGTATTAAGAAAACCATCTACATTATATTTTCTCCTAAACACATATTTACAGTCAATAGGGTTAGATCTTGATGATAAATCACTAAGTTATCATGCATTGTTTGACATAATTGAATACATTTCGTCTTTAATTGCACATTTCCAAAAGACACTATCCCAAGAAGTCATAACTTCATTGCAAGTCTTATGATCGATTTCCACTTGTAGACCAAAAAGTATTGTTCGAACAACCTATTTATCATTTGCCTCTACTAAATAAAGTGAAATTCGTTGAGAATCTATTTCACTGGTCCTAATATCTTTATTTAGAGTTTTTTTACTTTTTCGAAGTTCACTAGATAAATCAACATCTTTAGGAGACGTTTCTGCTTGTGGTCCACTAGATCTAGGAATCTATTTATGGATTTTCCTTAATTCATTATCCAAAAATAGTGAATTCTCAAATAACTCCACATCGTTTGATTCAATTTGATAAACATGCAAGTCATAAATGGATGATAATGCCAATAATATCTTAATTGATATTATTCTAGCTACTGGTGTATATGTATCAAACTAATTAATTCATTCCTTTTTTTGATAATCTTTAGCTACTAATTTAACTTTAAAGGTATTAAGAGAACCATCTACATAATATTTTCTCCTAAACACATATTTACAACCAATAGGTTTAGATCCAGATGATAAATCGATAAGTTATCATGTATTGTTTGACATAACTGAATACATTTCGTCTTTAATTTGCACATTTCCAAAAGATACTATCACGAGAAGTCATAACTTCCTTATAAATCTTAGGATCGATTTTCACTTGTAGAACAAAAAATATTGTTCAAACAACATTCTTATCATTTTCCTCTACTAAATAAAGTGAAATAAGTCGAGAATCTATTTCACTAGTCCTAAAGTCTTTATTTAGAGTTTTTTTTTTATTACTTTTTCGAAGTTCACTTGATAAATCAACATCTTTAAGAGACGTTTCTGCTTGTGGTCCACTAGATCTAGGAGTCTATTTATGGGTTTTCCTTAATTCATTACCTGAAAATAGTGAATTCTCAAATAACTCCACATCGTTTGATTCAATTTTCACATTGGTCTCCAAATTTAGTAATCTATATGATTTGATATTACTAGCATACCCAACAAAGATACATTTGATGTTTCTTGGACCTACATGGTTCTTTTAGGGTCCGTGTTCATGCAATATCCAAGACATGTCTATACTTTGAAATATCCAATATTTATTTTTCTTCCTTTCCACAATTTATAAGAAGAAACTTTTGTGAATTTTGAAATAATTCTATTTAAAATTCTGCGTAAACTTGATAATGTCTCATCCCACAAGTAAAATAGAAACTTAGCAAAAGTTAACATGGCATTTATCATTTCAACTAATACTTCATTTTTTCTTTAGCTCAAACTTTTTGTTCGGGTATCTTAGGTGCAAAACATTGATATACTATGTCTTAGTGTTCACAAAATGAATTAAAAGCACACTCTATCACTTCTAAATGTTTTTATTTTCCCATTTAACTGATTTTCAAGTTTTTTTTTTTATAGATTTTAAACAAGTTATGTTTTATTCTTATATTTCATCAAATATACATACGTATATCTAGAATGATTGTCTATTAAGGTAATAAAATACTTATTTCTCTCCTAGTCGACATGCCATTTAATTCACATATGTGCAAATAAATAAGTTCTAAAATTTGTAAGTCCTATTAACACTTTGATAAGGCTTCTTTGTCATTTTTTATTTTACACATATTGTACACTTATTAGCTTTATTGGTGTTGTATGAAATCATATCACATTTAGGCATTATTTTCATTTTACTAGCACCTATATGACCTAATCTAGCATGACATAATGTAAAAAGAATAAATCAAATAAGCAGATTAACTTTATTTTATTTACATTGTCAACAGTACATAATTTGACCATTCCTTCACAAGAATATCATTTTCTAATAAATTGATATTTGAACTCAAAAAATGTTTTTAAAATATCACTTACCTTGAAAAACAATTTGAAAACACTTTCCAAAAGTTGACATTTCTCAAGACATTCAAATTGGATCAAATGAAGCTAAAATGAGGAAATTCAATGAAGGTGGACGATCGACCATAACCAGGTGGATATCCAACTATCTCAATAGTCAAATTTTTTACCATTCTGATTTCAACATGTAGCTACCAGTTTGAATGTCCGGACTTGAGGCGAACGTTCGGACCCTCGTCTGTTCTCCACAAAAAAATTTGCTCTTTGTCCTCTATAAATAAGATCTCCTTTTGCATTCATTGCAAGAGTTGCAAGAGTCTTTAAGTGCATTAAAGGGAAAAATTCTTGAGCAAAATCATTTGAGCTTACATAACATTTATTTCATCTTCTTATTCACATTGAAAAACTTTGATTGATTGAATCAAATTTTAAAACCATCTATTCATTCAATTTTCTTATCTAAGACGTGAACTATCATTTATTGTTATTCATTAAAATGTTAGTCTCTCTTGGTATTTAATTCATTTATATCATTTATTAAAAGAGAAGATTAATTGTAAAATCATTCTTCAAACTTGTAGATTATATTCAGATCTCTTGAAAGCTCAACATTATATGATGATCGATGTTTCTGGTTCACAAGTCACAGAAAGAGTTGTAAGGATTTTGATTGCACCATAAGTTAATTAATATAAAGATAAGACATTACTCGTGACAAAGAGTTTGGTAACAGAGGACATATATCATTGGTTTGGATCGAACATTCACAATTATATCTTTGCACTCTCTCTTCCCTTTTACTTACCATTATTTTGTTTACACTTATTATTTGATTGATCTATTTGTTCTTAACTTGCATGATATGAGATTAGTTTTTAAAAAGTTTCAAAAATCAATTCACCCCCTTTTAATTAGTCATTCTTGGGCTATCAATTGGTATCCGAGCAAGATTCTCATTTTAAAATTAAGACTTTACAATTTTGAGAAATGGCTAACTCTAATTTTCAAAATATTGAGAGACATTGTACATATTTCATCATCCCTTATTTGATGGTACACATTATAATTATTGAAAAGCTAGAATCGATAGACTATAATGTTTGGAAAGTTATTGAGTTGGGTTCTTATAGGCCTACAAAGGTCATTGAAATTGATGGTAAACCAAATAAAACAAATTCAAAACCTAGAGAAAAGTATGATGAAGAGGATAAACGGAATTTGTCTTTAAATGTTAGAGTCAAAAACTTACTCTACTGTGCATTAGATAAAAATGAATTTAATTGTATTAACACATGTGATTCTCCAAATAACATTTGGCATGCATTAGAAATCATTCATGTTGGTACTAGCAAAGTAAAAGAAATTAAGACAAGTTTTTTTGGTTAAAGACTTTGAAAATTTCTTTATGAAACAAAAGGAAGCTATTGTTGATAATATCACTCGTTTTACTGACATTGTTAATGATCTTAAAGGATTTGATCGAAAATTTACTAACGGTGGACTTATAAGAAAAATATTTAGATCTCTCTCAGAGTATTGATGCTCATTAAGGGTATTGATAGAAAACATGTTCGCCAAAATTAGATACCGAAGTGCACAGGTCGTATTCAAGTAATAAAGTGAACTTTTTGAGTCCGGATTGTCGATCCCTCGAGGGATGTTTACTTTTAATTACACAATTTTAGTCAATTTAATTTTAACAATTAAAAAAAAAACAATAAAATTTGATTCTGGAAAATATAGAGATTTAACTAAAATCTACAAAATAAGAAACCTAAATACTTGGAAATCTTGGAGGAAAAACGTGATTGAGATTCATGGTTTCGCTTAATCGTTACTTAATTAATTTCTCCACAAATCAATTAATAAATTATTCATTTACTATGTTAGACCCGATTTTTCATGTTTAGTTAATTATCTCTCTCGAGTAAAATTAACCTTAATTGGTTGGTTAACCTATATATATATATATATTGACAAAATAACCGTATTAAATTTTTGTGAAAATAGTTCGATGGGTCACTTAGGGTTAGGGGTATATCTCTATCCCCTACACAAGCCTAGAGTATTTACTATTTGGTCTAAAATGCACAATCTTCTCTCGAACGATACTAAAATCAATAATTTGATGGCCAAATAAATGAAAGGCATTCAACACAATAATAAATACACAGGAAAATAAGTATTTTAAAATTAAAAGGCAAATATTAAAATTAATTAAAAGTTATGTTAAGTTACTACCATAAATCATTACACAAATAACTAGCACATTTTGTACAAATGATAAAAAGGAGAATACTTATAACAATATGTTACAAATATGACAAAATAATTGAGAAAATACAAAGTTATAGATAAAACCCTTTTTTGAAGATTGGCATTGACTTTCCCAAATATTTCTCTAAATTCTTGAATGTATTCTCCTTGTGCTCTTGATTTGTATCCCCAAAATACTAAGAAATTGAAAAGGAAAAGAAAAGAAAATGAAAGGAGAAAGAAAAATAAAAGGAAAAGGAAAAGAAGAAGAAGCACTAGCACCAGCACCAGCAAGAAAGAAAACAAAAAACTCAATGAGGCTGTTGGGTTTCAATTTAAAATCCCTATTTAGAAATTGCAACTTTGGTCCTCGATCGGACAAATAGAAAAAAGGTCCCCAAATTTTTACGTGGCGCTTCTTCTCTATCACTTATTTTTCTGCATACAAGTCCTCGGTACTTTGCAGTTAAGGTCCTTTAATTTTAAACTTATACAGTTTGATTCTCAAATTTTGACTTTTCTTTCATTTACGCCATCCATAAATTGCATCCAAGGTCTTTTAACTTTCTGGGCTTTTCATTTTGGTCCCAAAGTCACAATTTCACACAAATTTGGTAATTTTCTCTTCCTTTTTGCATTGTTCTATTTCTTTAGGTAATTTTTACCTACAAAAGCAATAATTACATAATTATGAGTAAAAATTCGCTCATTTAATCAATATTTAAGGTCATTTAGATATTAAATAAGTGTAAAAAAACATTTATCAAAGTTTTCTTCTTTCAAGTGTTTCTCTTCCTTGGGATAACAAAACTTCAACTCCTGCTTCTACTTGAGTTTTAGAGCATGTTCGGTAGGGATTAAAATTCAATTAAAATTGAAAATATAGTCGTTATTAGGTCCCGCTCGTCTAATAAAAGTCAACAATAACGGTTAGTTTTTCAATTTTAATATCTACCGAACACGCCATTAATCGTTGTTTCTTAATCTTCACTCATTCTTCTTAGCATTCATTTTCCATTACATGTTTTCCTCTCAAGATTTTGGTAAAGATTCCCATAATCGTTGACCAAAAAATGAATAATATTTTTCAAAGCCAACAATGTAATTTTCTTTCTGAGTTTCAGCAAACCTTTCCCTCTTTTTGAAATTTTTTGGTGATCACGAAGCCAGTTTTTGTATGAGAAATAGATGATGGATTTCGGCGCTCTTTCAGTTGGATGTGTTTATTGATCATATATATTCTTTTAATCTTAGAGATATTTGTTGAGTGATATTTTTTCAATTTTATTAAGCCACTGTTTCATACCCATTTTTCAAAACAATGGATTTTTTTCAAACCTCATTTGTAGCCACTGTTTAATAGTTATTATTTTGGGGAAATTGAGTTTTGAATAGTGATTTTTTGAATAATGTGCGATTAAAAAATAGGAAAATATTTTGAATTTACATGCAAAATATTTTATTGTGTAAATTTTTAATTTAAAATGAATATGAGAATTAAAGAATTTAGAAATAATTGTTGCCAAACAGGGGATCAATTACACATTCACACAATAAAATATTTTACACATAAATTCAAATTTTTTTCCTACTTTTTAACTACATATTTATCAAAACATCATTATTCCAAAATCTATTAACACCAAATAATGAGCTCAAACAAGGGCTAAGAGTTTGAATCATTTTCCTTCTTGTGCAATGGTTTGTAGATAGACGATTTTAGGGCTATTTTAGTCATGTTTTTGAGTTGACATTCTTTATCATTATGATGGAAGTCATGATTAAGTCTTACTTTCAAATTTGTTGATATTTAAGCTTTTATGACACTTGTTCATTAGTAGCATGTGTGCACACAAGGGCAGAGTACACTAGCATTGATGGTGATTTATCCAAATTCGAACGGAGATTATTGTTTATGTTTGTAGCCTTTAATCATATTTTTTGGCTAAGCATTAGCTATTGACTCCTGTGCTCGGATAAGCCTTGACGATCGAGGCGTCCTTCAATTTGGGCAAGCCTTGCATCCAATGTGTATATGTTGAACATGAGACTTGTGGGCATGTGTTGGGACTCTTTTGTGATTGACGTGACATCTTGGTGGACCATAATAAACTCTGTATGTAACATGTATTATTAACTAAGACGTGAATTATCCGCTAAAATTATGATACAACAGTTTATATATGTCTTTGCGGAAACTCACAGAGCTTGAAGATGCACATTAATAATTTAAGCTTGTTGAAATCAAATTTTAACAAAATATTAAATCTCTTTTAACCTATTCAGGGCAATAGAACAACATATTTTTTGTTTTCCAAATCTGAGAATTTATTTTCAATATCATCACTCTGAAGACATCAGCTCCCAAAGCAAATTGTCTCACCCTTCTTTACACAAGTTCAAGATCAATCTTGTTTAGATACTACATCATTTTCTTGAATATTTGTGTTACAATAATAAGTAGAAATTACATGAATCCCTACTTTTTAAGATCAAAATTCAAAATTCAGATTTTAAGTTTTAAT
>CAIGRO010302737.1:0-13001 GCA_903798355.1 Fraxinus baroniana
AGTCTTATTATTGTTAGGTCTTTTATTTAGTATTTAGTATAGAAAAAAGAGGAAATGATAAGAGAAATTGTTGTTTATTATAGTCATATTTTTATCATTTATCTTTTATTTGTTTAAGGCACTTTAAGGATAAGCTTTAGTTGAAATTCAGAGGCTTGTTCTTGTTTCTATTTTGTCTGAAATGATGAAATTCGTTAATAAAATGGGATCAATTTTTGTAAATGAAGTGGAGATTTAAATGGTGTAATTTAAAGGGTGCCTGAATATTCATTACTTAAAACAATTTAATGTTATTTTTGTCATTGTTTAGTCGTGGAATTACAAAATTTATAATGATTATCGTGCAATGCATGATCCACACTAGTATATAAAAAAAATAGGCATTACGGAAATATATCTTATATATAATGCATAGAAATCACGAGGCTTGCATCAACCATACATTCTCCCACTTGGTCCATACATTCAGCCTAATGTTTCAACTCAATCCCATCGATTGTCCTTTTTAAGAAACAAACACATGAATCATAGCGATTGGTCATCTGATAACAAGTAGTATCTTCCATGTATTACAATGTGTTTAGTTCCTCAAGAATTATTCTTTATGTGGTAACAATACTTAATGAAAAGACCTTATGTCTTATTCTTGGTCCGACATAAATGTATTTTCTCAAAAAACTTAAGATGCGTATGAATATGAGAAAATATCACAACAAGTAAAAGTTTCATACAAAATTGTATATATGCAATTACATAGTGGAACCAAGTCCCATTTTCTCTACATGATCTTTGAATTTCATTGGTGGCATGCCTTTAGTCAAATGATCTTATAGCTAAATATTTAATGTCAATACGCTTACTTCGGCTACCACTTTTGTTGTTCTTAGCCATAAAGACAATAGCCGAATTGACGCAATAAATTTTTAATGGCCTAGAAATGGAATCCATAACTCTAAACCCTGATATGAAATTCTTGATCCATACACCATGCAAAGTAGCCTCAAAATAGGAAACAAACTCGACTTCCATAGTGGAAGTAAGGTTTGCTTGGCACTCCTTTATGATACAGCTCCACCAACCATCATCAAAATTTATCTTGATGTTGATTTTCGTGAACCAACACAGTCGACAAAGTCTTAATCTGAGTATCCAATGACTTCCAGATTATCCGTCTATTTATGCATAAGCATATAATTCTTGGTTCCTTGAAGGTAACTCGTTACTTTCTTTGTTGCTTTCCAGTGGTCCATACCTGGATTACTTTGATATCATCCTACCATTCCTATAGCAAATGCAATGTTAAACCTTGTGCATACTCGAGCATACATCAAGCTTCCGACAGCATAAGCATATGGAATGTTCTCATTTGTTCCCTTTCTAAATCAATTTTTGGGCATTGGTTCAAATTAAACTTATCACCCTTCACAATGTGAGCTACACTTGGTGAACAATCTTTCATCCGGAATCTCTTTAAAACTTTGTTGATATAGGTTTCCTGAGACAAACCCAAAATTCCTTGTAATCTATCTCTATGAATCTTAATGCCAATGACATAAGATGCCTCACCCATAGCCTTGNATATCGAAATGTTTAGAGATGAATTGTTTCACCTCATGCAACAAGCCCTTATAATGTCATCTACTTATAAAACAATAAAACAAATCTTACTCCCACTAACCTTCTGATATATACATTGATCCATGAGATTTTCAACAAATCCAAACGAAGAAATTACCTCATGGAATTTTAAATACCATTGACGGGATGCTTGTTTTAAACCGTATATAGATTTCTTAAGCTTACATACCAAGTGCTCACCATCATCAGAGGGGAATCCTTTAGGTTGTTTCATATAAACCTCCTACTCTAAATCTCCATGAGAAATGCTGTTTTCATATCCATTTGTTGTAACTCAAGGTCAAAATGGGCTACAAATGCTAAAAGAATATGTACAGAATCTTTATTAGATATCGAAGAGAAGGTCTTTGTATAATCAATTCCCTACTTTTGAGTGAATTCCGTAACAACAAGTCTCGCCTTGTATTGCCTAGCGAGCCTTTCTTAGTCTTAAAGACCCAATTACAACCAATGACTTTGGCACTACTAGGCAACTCAACAAGATTCCAGACTCCATTACTCTTCATGGAACTTATCTTTTCATTCATGGCATTGTACCATAATTCTGACTCTTTACAACTCATGACCTATGAAAATGATTCAGGATCATTTTCGGCTCTAATATTGTGGTCAAGTTCTTGCAAATACACTTCATAATCACTAGGAATTGCTGACGTTTTGGTTCTAGTAGATCTTCTTAATGTTGTAACATCATCTTCTTGAGAAGCTTGTGGTTCAACTGTTTGTTCAGGAAATTCCTGAATTACATGATCTACTTGAACATTGTTAGCAGCTTGTGGAATTTCAATGATTGGTCGTTCAGCACCTATTTGTACTTGAGGGGTGCTGTGAACTATGTCTAATCTGTCACTCGAGATGGAAGGTTGAGCTCAGAAACTTTGTTCCTGGTTTGATGGCTCCCACTAACCAAGTCATTCTCAAGAAATTTAACATTTTTTGATTCCACAATCCTAGTGCCGTGGGATGGATAGTAAAATCTGTATCCCTTAGACCTTTCGGCATATCCAATGAAATACCCATTAATGGTCCTTGGGTCCAACTTCTTCTCTTGTGGATTATAGATTCTCACTTTAGACGGACATCCCCAAACTTGCATATGTCACAAACTTAGTTTCCAACCTTTCAATAGTTCAAATGTCGTCTTTGGAACAACCTTAGTTGGTACTCGGTTTAATATATACACAGGTGTCTTAAGTGTTTCAGTCCACAAGGATTTAGGAAGATTGGAGCTACTAAGCATGCTCCACACCATGTCCAATAATGTTCTATTTTTTTATTTCTGCTACTCTATTCTGATCTGGTGAATCTGACATGGTATATTGGGCAACTATCCCAAGATATTGAAGAAATTTAGCGAACTGACCAGGTGTTTGCCCATCCCCATGTACCTACCGTAATATTATCTACCTCTATATGATCTTACGATCTTAATCTACTTCTCATATTGTTTCTCTACTTCAGCTTTAAAGGTTTTAAAGGCATTCAATGCTTCACTCTTATTATGAAGCAAGTAAAGATACATATATCAAGAGTAATCATCAATAAAGGTGATGAAATGTTTTTGACCATGTGAGTCCATGTCTGGACTACATATATCGGTATGTATCATTTCTAATATGTTCGAACTCCTGTTGGCACCTTTCTTGGACTTATTGGTCTGCTTTCCATTAATGCAATCCACATATGTATCAAAATCAATAAAAACCTAGAGTACCGAGTATTCCATCATCACTAATCTTTTGATTCTATCTATAGAGATATGTCCTAACCTCCGATGCCACAACATAGATGAGTCTTCATTAATATTACACTGTTTAGTGCCAGTATGAACATGCATTAAACTATAAGTGATATTGTTTTGTAAATTAATATCATAAATACCATCAAAGAAAGTACCATTCCCAACACAATCAGAATTATATAATAAATTGAATGACGTGTTTGAAAAATTAAAGGAATATCCTAATGGTACAAGTCTGGGAATAGAAATCAAGTTTCATAAAAAACTTGTCCTATCTAATTTCAAAACAAAGCAACTACTTAAAGTTTAAATGCACGTTCTTATAGCCTCCACATGTGAGCTAATCTTGTTTCCAGATAAGATATTTTGCTCACTTTCCACTGGCTTCCGTAGATTTTGCATACCCTGCAAGGAGTTTACAACATGGATTGTAGATCCAAAGTTAATCCACCAAGTGTTAATATTTACATTAGCCATATTAGATTCATAACAGACAAATGAGGTTGGA
The DNA here is from genome assembly GCA_903798355.1 of Fraxinus baroniana. NCBI lineage: Eukaryota > Viridiplantae > Streptophyta > Magnoliopsida > Lamiales > Oleaceae > Fraxinus > Fraxinus baroniana. Next base: position 3,888 of record CAIGRO010302737.1, read on the forward strand.
TTAGCTTTATCCTCAAGCCATTTCTTGAATTTGGCGCAATCTTTCTTCATATGTCCCTTATTTTTACAGAAGTAACACTTGGCCTTTTTCTTAATATCGGCTTGGGTAGGATTTTACCTTTCACTTTCTGATGGCTTAGGACTTCCCCTTCCCACGGGTTGTAGTCAACATTAACACAATTATTAATTCATTAATTGACCATTTATTCTTATGTGTGTTGTACGAGATTTTGAAAGGTCCGTACTCTTATGGAAGACTATTTAAGATGTAGCGCACAAGGAATGAATCAAACATCTCAACCTTGATTTCTTAAGTTGAGCCGTAATATCTCTCATCTGCATGATGTGCTCGCGCACACCTTTTACACTGGTGAGCTTTAAGGATGAAAACTTCATTATAAGGGTGATTGTTAATGTCTTATCTGAAGCGACGAATTGATCATCAATTGCTTTTATCAAGTCTTGGACTTTGTCATGCTGATCGACAGAACCACATATACCAGCAGAAATTTTAGTCTTTATGAATATCACGCTAACGCGATTAGATCGTTCCCGTTTTTCTTAAAGTGCGATGTCCACTGTAGTGCTGGTATCGGTGATCTTAGGTGGTTCATTTTTTCTAATAGCATAATCAATATCCATCAATCCTAAATGGAGAAGAATTCTCTCATTCCATACTTTATAGTTGTCACCCTTTAATTCAGGAATGTCGCAACGAATATCAAAGTATTAGCAGGTTGTGAAGTTGCATAATATTAAAAATTGCTTATGTTAAATTGAGGCATTATTGTAGATTGCATGTTTTGCCAATGTAAATCTTACTAAAATTGAATATAATGACATAAAAATTTAGCCCACCGGCAATTTTTAATTCATGTATATTCAAATATCCCTTATGGAAGAATTATCAAATTATGTACTTGGTTCATATAGGTACTGTTACTCATATAAATAATCGTAAAATAAACATACCATGTGGCAGGCTAGCGAAGTTTGTATGTAGCATAAGGGCATGGCTTAAGCGTACCGAAGCGAGCTTAACATAAGAGCTGCTCATCCGATCCCCTTTTACAGAGGCCTCCAATACGAACTCACTCCGGGTGAGACGGTTAGTCAACAAACAGCAGACCTCATGGAATGATTGACAAGACAATATACTGCCAACACCGACTCTACATGCCTACACTGTCAAATCACCTGCATATCAGTAAGGATATAGAGATCCTAGCACTAATGGCTCGTGAAAGATTGATTGACGGCTATGACAAGAGGTCTCAGTTGTACGGATGAGGCCACGTGCCCTCCCATCCAACGAATCTCAATCATCGTCTTCTACTATAAAATCAACACTTAGTATCATTTTGGGATGATTCAAGTTGACACAGCCAAAGTAAACCTTGATTTTCTTTGCTACACTCAACGGCCGACCCCATTTTTATGCACAAAACAATTACGACGGCTACCTATTAAATGTGGTAGATCATTCTCTTCATTGATTGATCCAGATAATTAGTAGTTTAATTCAAGCACATTGCGATTCGACCTACAAAGACGTTACTTCTTAATTTTCTGTTGGCCACATCACGAGACCATTTTTTGGGATCAACAGGTACATTATGAAAATAATTTGATATTCTATCCTAAAACCAATCTTTATAATAAAACTATCAAATTATGCACTTATTCATAATTCATGTGGGCATATTATGAAATAATTTGATATTTTATTCTAATTAATTATTTAAATATAACAAAAATTCCTATGGGATAAAATTCGTTATATCCAGTATATAATTAATTACAATCCAATGTCGTTAATCCTTATGTGATCCTAAACTTAATATATAATTTTATTTAATTAAAGATGTTGTGGCTAATTATTAAATAAACTATATCAATATGAGAAAGTTTTTAATAGCATAATTTAAACTAACAAGTTACGATTATGCACAAAATATTCTCATAGACATAAAAAATTCCATTAAATAATTTGAACATAATTAACTCATGCGAACTAAATATGAGCATAATTTAAAATTTTAAACGTCATCAATTGCATATATTATTAAAAAAATGAATAGTTAACATATGCAAAAATAAAAAAATGGGTATATAAATAAATAAATACCGAAGAATTAAACTGCACAATTGACCCAACAATAAAATTGCATGTTTGAATTCTATAAGTTGGCAATAAATAATTACATAAATACTTAGCAAACATTATATAACTAAATGCCCAATGATGATAGTCAGCCCAGAATAAAAAATATAGGTTGCGGCTCAATTATTAAATGTGAAAATTACATAAAACCAGAATTTTAAAGTTACAATTTCAAATTTCAAATTTAAACTTTATTTTTACAAAAATGAGATATTAATTCATCTCTATCTAAATTACAATTATTCAAACCCTAAAAATCATAAATCATTTATCACATATTCATTCTCTCTCTCTATCATCTCATTCTCTCTCCTCTAGTCGTCTCTCATCTCTCGCCTCTCTCTTCTTCCCCCCTCTCTCTATCGCCTCTCTCCCTTCTTCCCTTCCAAGGCCGCCGTCGTCAAAGAACTAGCAAGGCCGTCGTTGCAAGGCTGGCCGACGCTACTGTCGGTGGTTCGTCTTTTTTTTTCTTTGATGAGGTGTGCAGTGGTTTGAGTAGCATCGCGATTTGTGCAGTAGAGGTTTGCGATCTGTGCGGTGGGGGTTGGGTGCGGCGGTTTCCAATCTGGAGGGTTTTTTCTAGTTGTTGGCGTGGTGGTGGTTCTGTGTGTTTTAATGGTGGTTTGGTGGTGGTGTGGTGGTTGGTAACGGCGGCGGAGATGATGATAGGGTTGGGGATTTTTTTAGGTAGTAGGATGGGGGTGGTGGTGAGGTCCTGTTATTTTGACATTCCTGGCCTTCAAACTGCTAACCTATTCACAATAATTATGTCATTAACCGTTGAAAGAAAAAAATTGCAAATGTTTTGTAAATAATATATTAAGATCCTGTTTGGTAGAGATTAAAATGAATTAAAATTGAAAAATTAATCGTTATTGTTGACTTTTATTAGACGGGTGTGACCCAATAACGACTATATTTTCAATTTTAATCGGATTTTAATGGTTACCAAATAAGCTATAACTATTGAGTTTATCTGATTACTGTAGGGTTGTTGACTGGAGAACTAGCTGTATCCAGTGTCCTCCAAAATCATCCAAGAGAAATTTCTTACTATTAGTGGTCTGGTTGTGATCACATATTATTTGATTGATTGTGATCATTAAATTGATTAATTTGTGACCAATAAACAATACGTGGCCAATGAAAAACATAAATTGTAACCCAAAAAATAATGTGTGACCTAAAAAAATTTTAATTTGTGACCGATAATTTAATAATTGTGATTGTCTACTAAGTTGTGACTTATAATATTTGTAATATGTGACCGATACATAAACTATAACAAATAAATTTTTTATTTGTGATTAATGAACAAATTGTGACCTATAAAATTTCTGAATTGTGACCGTAAAATAATTTGTGACACATAAAATTTTTGTTTGTGACCGTAAAATAATTTGTAACTTTTAAAATTTTTGATTTGTGACCGATGAACAAATTGTGACATAAAATTTTTGAATTGTGACCGTAAAATAATTTGTGACGTTTAATTTTTTTATTTGTGACCGATGAAGAAATTGTGACCTATAAAAATTTTGAATTGTGCCGTAAAATAATTTGTGACATGTAAAATTTGTGATTTGTGACCAATTATTTAGAATTTGTGACCAAATTATATAAAATTGTTACCTTAATATATTTAATTAATAAAATATATGTTTAATTAATTAATTTAAAAATAAAATTTAAAAAAATCTGAGATTTGAAATTTTAAATATTAAAAAATCTGAAATTTGAAATTTTAAACCTTTTCTCTTAAATTTGAAATGAAAGAAACTAAACCTCTTACTTATGAAATTTTCTCTTATTGAATTTAGGAAAGAGGACCAATATCCAATTGTATATCATTTACAAATGGCCCAAGTAACAATCACTTATGATTTTTTAAATGGGCTAATCAATTAATATATAAATTCCGCTCAATAAACAAACTACAAAGAGACCAAATTATTAACATCAGAACCCAAGTAATTCACTCATTCAGAAAACAACGCATTCCTCAGAACCAGTCGTCTTCTTCCTCTAGCAGGTTGAAACAAATTTAACTTTCCTCCATCAAAACTCAAGTTTAACACTACACAAAGTCTAGAAAAATGATTTTATGGAGAAATTTGAATTTTTTTTCACAAAAATAAATTCCGCTAGAGAAGACAGATTCTGCAAATTGATGTAAAACAACAAGGCAGATGTAGTATAATGGCTCTGATACCAAATGTAAGATAAAAATCGATCCAGGGCAATTATACGAAAATAAATTAGATCGAAAAACCGAAATATCACAGGGATCGATTCATACCTCCGACCATTAATGATGTTGCAGAAGCTCTCCTTTCTATAGGTAATGGAACTTCCAAACTCTCAATAGATGGTGTATATTGTATTTTTTTTAGTGGTTGAGCTTGGGGACCAAAACCTCTATATATATAGCCAAAACTTCTATCAAATTATGGTTTAAGTTACAAACCAATTGATGGTGAAACTGAAACTCACTAAATGTTGAAACTGAACCATGAATGTGGACCATCAATATGATTGTTGAAGAAATAGGAAGAGATTTTAACGGGAATGTGAAGACATCTGTTACAGAAAATTGAACATTTAGTTCTTAAGTTATTGTTCCTTTAGTAAGTTATATAGTTGTATAATGTCTCTAAAGACTTCAAATATATGAAGTCATCGGGTGCTCAACGCATTTTTAACTCTACGACGTTAGGTTTTATTTCACGACTTGTGCTAGTGTTCAAAAATTTAAAGTATCATATATTTTTAGGAGGGTGACGAGATAATGAAAATAGGATGAAGGCACAAATATTGATGTTGCTACTAGAATTTAGAAGTTGACCAACTTGCTTTCGAAAAAGATTACTAATATTAAATTATGGGTTTGAGCCCAAGAATTAGATTTTTTAATGGTGATTTTTTGGACAATATGATGCTAAAAAGTAAGAAATAATTTTGAGTTTATGCGTAAAATTATTTTATTGGAAAAATGTGTAATTGAAAATGAGTTTAAAGAAAAATGAATTTATGAAGATGAGACTCAAATACGAGCTATATGTTTTGTTTTGATCTCTCATCACACTTTTGCCTGCAAATATTTTTTTTTTTTTTTTGTAAGACTTTAATCTCGACCTTTCATTAATTAACGTAATTTGTCCATATTAATGGTTACAATCAAAAAAATTTCTATTAGTCAAATATCAATTTACTTGGTCGACCACAAGAATAACCGTAAATCACCCTTCCCGTATGGTCGCAAGTTTGAGTCAATTTGTCGCCAGACTAATTGTTGTTTCCTTGTAGTGTTTAAGAGATCGTGGAAGTCGATAACCCGAGTTAAAGAAGAAGATTTTTCCATTTCTTTGGTGACGCTGGTATGGATGGAGATACTAAAGAATATTAAATAATATATGGTTCTTTTTGATTGCCACATATTCCATGGAAAATGTGGCATCCGAGGAAAACGAATTCCATTTTGACCGTTTTATTGCAATGTGGAAATGAAAATCGAATTTCAAGGCAATCACTTTAATCTGCATTTTCTTTATTTTCATGAAAAACGAATTTCTATGAGTTTGATGGATTTTTATTTTCCAACTAACAGAGAATTGAAATTCATTTCCATCTTTACCGATCAAACAGACCCTAAAAATTTATATTTAGCGTTGGAAAAGTCATTTCTCTTTTGCATTTAAATTATATTTCCCATTATATAATTTGTATAAGGGTAATGTTTCTTTAGTTTAAGTGATATTATCTTTTTTTGCGTCTAACTAATAGAGTATTCGTTTAATTAATAAAAGGTTTAGATTATAAAAGTATAAAGAGTGGTGAAAGAGTGGTCAGATGTAAATGTGGACGAAGAGAGCCATTAATTAAAGATCAATTTCTACAAAAAACAAAAAAAAAATAAAATAAAATATTGCCAACCTCTAGCTTTGATTCTTTGATTCTTTGATTCAGGTGATTTAGCAGTGTTTATAAGACGTGACAAAGTGTGAAGGTTAAGTCGCAAACTTTAAGAACCTAAACGCAATAAGACGTTTTTCATTTTTAATATTTATTTAAATTATTGTAGATCGAAGAATGCATAAAATATCGCAAACCTTGACAAATTTATAGGTTCCTCAAACATATTTTGCAACCTTTCAACAAAAATATAATTATCCAAGTCATAGAAATCGATAATGCTTTGTTAATGGGTAGAGAAAGCTATGATCTTAAAAGATAAAGCAATGATTGTTGAGTTAGAATTTAAAATAAGAAAATGCCACTTGGTCACAAAAGACACACACCTTTAAGTGATCAAAGTAGACTTTAACTGATTATTTTTCCATTTCGGAGGGAGGTGGAGGGTTTCCTTAAATGTTTCAATAATCCTCCTACTTATAATATGGTCATGATTTACTCACTAAAACCTTAAAAAGTATTTTACAGTGCTCACTGAACTTTGCCCGTTTGCACTTCACTCATCACCCTAAAAAATTCTGTACCTAATTCGTTGACGTGATTAACGAAAATCCCATGTGGCAAATTAATGCCCTTAAAAAAATTACAAGTTAGCCAAACCAACGTCATATTACTTGTCCAACTTATACTTGATCACAGATTGCTAGTCAAATTTCAAAATACTTTCCAATGGTGACTCGTCTTTAAAACGTTGCAATCCATCAATCATCCGTCAAATTCCATTCCTTCGTTGTTACCTATCGCATGAAAATATTGTAAGTTATGTTCGTTAAAAAATTTATAACTCAGCCAAATCACCAACTCACTAAAATCACCACATGTGAAACGTGACTTCCATGACCCCATAAACTTCTTTAAGCCCCAATGATGTGTCTCAAATTTTAGTCCTAAAAAATCCTAGCCTCCAATTTACTCATTTCACTCGCGTATAATTAAATTGTTATTGAGGCATAGCCAATTGTTAAGAATGAGGCGAGAAGCTACTACTTATAAATCTGTACCCCTTAATTGTACCATCTGCTTTGAGTCTCTCTAATCCCAAACTTTCATTTTCCGTAGTACGTGTGACCAACTATCTTAGGAACGATCTATCATCAAACTTTGGCTAAATTGATGAACAAAGAACAACAAATATGAACACAACCAAGAAGGTATTCCAGTCGTACACATTGTTGGAGTTTGATGACACGCCGTTCCAAAATTGTTGGACACATGCCTACAAAAAGGGAAGGTTGGAATTAGAAAGATGTCGAGCGGATGGTATAATTGGGGGATATGGCTTTATAAGTAATAGCTTCCCATCAACAATCAGATCTGTCTCAGTACACAATTTAACTATACATGAGTAAGATGAGTGAATTTAGGGCTGAAATTGGGGACGCATTATTGGGGCTTAAAGAAATTTATGGGTGATTTTGGTGAGTTGATAGTTTGGCTGAGTTTTAAATTTTTTAAATTATCATAATTTGCCACGAGAGATTTCTATGCGATACGTTAACGGTGAAGGAACGAAATTTGGCGAATGATGGATGGCGTGTAACATTTCAAAGACGAGTGAACACTGAAATTTTTTTGAAGTTTGATGAGTGATATGATCAAGTATAAGTTGGATGACCAATGAAATTCTGGTTTGGTTGAGTTCTAATTTGTTTAACCATCGTAACTTATCGTGTGAAATTTCTGTTAGTCACGTTAGGGAATCAGGTAACGATGACGAATGGAGTGCAAAAAGCAAAGTTCAATGAGCACCATAAAATGATTTAAAATTTGGTGACTAAATCGTGACAAGTTGATTGATTACCGAAATATTTAACTCCCTTTTAGAACACCCGTGTTTAGTCCATGCTTTGGAAACCAGTATAGGTTTAACGAAAAAACTCTCCCTCCGTTACTCTCCCTCTCTCTACAGACTCACTGCACTCCCACACGCTTTCTCTCTCTTCGGTGCAGGAAGAAAGCAAGAACGAAATGACAATTAGGATTTTCTTCATCCTCTCTCTGCTCATTTGCTCATCCTCCTTCCTCCATGGTAAGCATCTCGAATCCAGATCCATTTCTCTACACTTCCCATTTAATTGCTTGGAATTTTGATAATCAATTTATTTTGGTTTTCGTTTAAATTTTTTTTTTTTTACAACCTTATTCACATGCATAAATTATTATAATTTCGGGAAAAATGGACACATTCATTTTTTTTGAATTTAACGAGATTTGTCTCGATCGGGGTATGTATGTGATTGGATCCTGGTTTTTGTTGTTTAAGATTTTTAATTATTTGATTGGGATTATGAATTTCTTTAGTGTTTTGATTCCATACAATTATGAAATTTGATTTGACTGGGGACAAGCGGTGATTTCTAGCAAATCAGTTGCTGAATGAGCGATGATTTTAAGATTGGGCTTGTGAGTGATTGCTTTTCTTTCTGGAAGTAATTGCGAAGATAAAATAAATTATTTTCCTTATTAAAAAGTTGTGATTGTGCAATAAATCTACTTTTTTTTGCACGTAGAACTCAAATCAGAATGCACTTTCCAAAAACTATGTTGTCGTCTCCTTTTTGCATGACAAAGTGAAATGTGTATTTATGCTTCAAAAGATTTTATCTTTCCAATGTTCCACAACCGTACTATGTTTCCAATATATTTTACTGAGTTTAGATGTCTGTAATTAATTTGGCTTTTGCTTGATAGTTGTGAGATGTAAGCCTGACCCGGATGCAGAAGTAGTCAACTCACCTGAAGAGGGAGGAGATCTTGGCATCGTTGGAGAGGATGCCCAAGATTTTGGTGGTGGTGGGAGTTTCAGTCCAGCTCCAGGAGTGGAAACAGTTTGTGTTTTCCCTAGGAACCCCTCTAAATGTAAGTACTTCTGTTAGATTTTTTCCCGTCATGTTTTTAACTAATGTTCTAACCTCTTCTTCACGTTTAATAACTTTACTGTAGATAGATGTATATCTAATCAGCCCCCCCCCCCCCCCC
>CAIGRO010302749.1:0-10228 GCA_903798355.1 Fraxinus baroniana
TTTTTTTTCTGGTGTTTTTTTTTTTTTTTTTTTTTTTGTGAATAAGGTATAGTACATCAATGTTCTGTACCTAAGACACTCGAACAAAATGGTTTGGTTGAAAAAAGAAATAGAACATTAGTTGAAATGATAAATGTCATGTTAACTTATGCTAAGTTGCCATTTAATTTATGTGGTGGAGCATTGTTGAGTGCATATAAAATATTAAATAGGATTCCTTCTAAATTTACAAAGATTTTTCCTTATGAATTATGGAAAATGAAGAAAACTAAGCATTAGAAATATCAAAGTATGGACTGTCTTGCATATTGTAAGAGCATGAAAATTTGACCAAGTTTGGTCCAAGTGCATTAATGTGCCTTTATTGGATATGATATTAATAGCAAATCATATAGATTGTTGAATTTGGAGGCCAATGTGATAATTGAATCAAACGATGTGGAGTTCTTTTAGAATTCAATATCTTCGGATAATGAATTAAGGGAAACTCAGAGAGAGAGCTTTCTAGTTCTAGTGGAACGCAAGATAAAATATATTTTAAAGAAGTTAATAAATTTAGTGAACTTCAAAAAAGTAAAAGAACTCAAATTGAGAAGTCTTTAGGATCGGATGAAAATAACTCTCAACTTATTTCCTTTTACTTAGTAGAGGGAAATGAGAAAAATGTTGTAAGAACAATTCCTTTTGTTCTACAGGTGAAAACTGATCCTAAAACTTATAAAGAATCTATGACCTCTCGTGATAGCATTTTTTGGAAAGATGCAATTAAAGATAAAACAGATTCAATTATGTTAAATAATAAATGGGAATTTGTCGATTTACCTCCCGGATCAAAACCTATTAGATGTAAATGGGTGTTTAGGAGAAAATATAATGTTGATGGTTCCCTTAATACTTTTAAACTAGATTAGTAGCTAAAGGTTTTCGACAAAAGAAATGAATAGATTATTTTGATACTTATGCACTGGTGGCTAGAATAATAGCAATTAGGATATTATTCGTATTAACTTCTATGCATGACTTATATGTTCATCAAATGGATGTCAATACAACATTCTTAAATAAGGATTTCGATAAGGAGGTTTATATGAAACAAGTTGAAGGGTCTGCTTTACCTGAAAATGAACATAAAATATGCAAATTAGTGAAATCATTATATGGTTTAAAGTAAGAACCTAAAAAAAAAATAAGAAATTTGACTTACCTGTTGTTTCATTTGGTTTCAAACATAATAGTCTAGATAAATGTTTGTATTCCAAAATAGGTGATAATTGTGTTATATTTTTTTGTTTATACATTGACCATATGTTGATTTTGAGTAATCATGTGAATTGAATAAAATACACGAAGAGGTTTCTATCTTCCTCATTCAAGATGAAGGATTTTGGATACGTGGATACCATTTTGAGTATTAAAGGTACTAAAACTAGTGGGGGTTATAATTTGAATCAATCACATTATATCAAGAATGTGACAAATAAGTTCAAACATTTGAATATAAAAGAGTATAATACCCCTCTTGATCCAAGTTCCAGACTTATAAAGAATTATGGAAGAGCTATTGCTCAATTGGAATATGCAATTGTTATAGGGAGTCTTATTTATGCAGTTCAATGCCCAAAATCGGACATAGCATTTGCTATTAGAAAATTTAGTATGTTTACTAGTAATCTGAATAAGGAACATTGGAAGGCGATTTGAAGAGTTTTTGGCTATTGAAAGAAAACCATGGACTTTGGTCTACAATATACTGAATTCTCGGCTATATTAGAAAGATTTACCGATTCTAATTGGAAATCTAGTACTAGTAAGAGTAAATCTACTTTGGGTTGGGTATTTACTCTTGGTGGAGGCGTTGTTTCTTAGAAATCAAAGAAACAAATGTGTATAACACACTAAACTATGCAATATGAATTTGTAGCACTATCAAAAATCGGGAAAGAAACTAAGTGGTTTAAGGATCTACTTTATAAGATATCTTTGGGATCGAAACATACGTTTTCAATATATATCATGTGTGATAGTCAAACCACATTAGCAAAGGCATATAATGAGGTATATGGAAACTCTAGACATATGAGTCTAAGACAAACTACATATGAAAATTAATCAAGAATGGGATAGTTTTTCCAAATTATGTTCAGTCCATAAAAAAGTTAGCGGATCATTTAACTAAACCTCTAAATAGAGATTTAGTAATATCTATTTCGAGTGTGATGAAATTGAAACTCTTAAACTAAAAGATCCACAAATATGACAATCGTACCTGTCATTACTTAACAAGTAATTTATGGGTTCAAATAGTAATAAGAAGTCATTCGATAAGTGGATAGTTTGAACATTATAAAATCCGCTATAACCCTATCCTAATTATATAATGTTGGTTGTGATTCAAGTGAGAGTTGAGCTCTAGGCTTTAAATGAAGTTCAGTACTAAGTAAAAGTATGTCTAAAGGTAATAAAGATACTATAAGAACTTCACCTAGATGAACTTCGAGGTGATACCGCTTCAATAGAGAGTTACAGTTTCTCTTTTAAAAGTTTGTTGAAAAGGATGAGCGCAATATCATATTAGCGCTAAGCGAGTTTGAGAAACTTCTGAACGTATGACACTTATGTGTGTGTTTTCAACAATGTTATCATAAGGAATAACTTATTCAAATCTATCATGATACCTATAATTTTGTGAGAATTATACTATGGTTAGATTCAAATCGAAAGATATCTAATCCTTATATATAAGTGTTGTTGTTTTGAATATGTGATCTACATAATTTTTAACAAGTGGGGATTTGTTATAATTATTTTTCCAAGATTAAATCTGGGTCTAATGAAATTGATGAATTGGGTTTGGAATAAAAAATGGGCAATTTGAGTTTTGCCCATGCGTACAAAAGCTATTAAACCATGTGTACACATGGCTTGAGCCATATAAACAGAAGCAAAAGTGCTTCTACCATGCGTACGCATAGTCCAAAAAACTAGTCGTTACACTAGTTTTTCTGGTTTGCTTTTTTGCGACTTTTTTTGAAAATTCTCTCAACATTTTTATATTAGTATGACACTATTTCGTGGATGGTGAATTGAAATCTATAAATAGGTGATAGATTTCAATTGCAAACATAACAAATCAACAATCAAAATCATATTATAGTGCTTTTAAATTTAATTCATTACATATTCAAACATTCAAATTGTTTTTCAAGTTTTGGAAGATAAATACAACTATTTAAATATTTTGTTCTACAAGATTTGATCAATCTTACAAACCATTTGCCAATAGTCCATTTAAGCACCAATTTTATCCTAGAGTGAGCAAATATCGTTTGAAGACAACGATCTCGTGTTTAAGCCTTTCTATCATATTTAACGTTTTTTGTTCTCCATCTATTCCAGCATATTCTTCGAAAAGTTGATAATTATTAATGTTACCATCTTATACATACAATTTAGCACACATATACGAACAAATTAAGTACACGGATAGCTCTGCCATAACATTCTCTTCAATAACTAAATACTACTAAATTAATAACAAAAATAATATATTTGAACAAAAAATATTATTTTCAGGTTCAGAGGCATGAAAAGTCCAATGGACATGTGAATTCCAGTTGAATTTTCATCCTATTTCTTTGGTTTCATTTGAACTTTGAGAATAATTTCAAATATCAGTTAAAGAATAATTCTTTGCTCACATTCTGTACCGACAGAGATCCTACATTCTGCACAGGACAATGAGATCAATCACATTAAGGGGGTGTTTGACACTCATTTAAGTAAAAAATGTATTTTTGGATAGTGATTGATGGAAGAATGTATGGTTAAAAAACAAAGTAATGCTATTCATTTCCACTGTGGTTACAAACACAGTTTAGGTGGCGTTAAATGATAGGTGAAATTAAATAAGTCATTTAATTTTACATTTCATTTAACCTATCATTTAAATCCACCTAAACTGTGTTTGCATCCCCACTGGGGATAAATAACATTACTCTAAAAAAGTAAGAAAAAATTTTAGGTTTATGTGTAATATTATTTTATTGATAGAATGTGTGGTTGAAATGAAAAAAGAGAAAAAAAAAATGGGTGCCAAACGGGGCTAAACCGGAGTTAAAAAAAATATTTATAAACATTTCAATATTATTTTAACAACCACATATAAATAAATTTGATCACCACCAATTTAAAATAAGTACAAATATGTCTTGTATATATATTTTATAATATAAATTCTATTAGTTTGTAGTTTGTTGTTGGATAATTAGATGCTTGTTCCAATGTTACTGAATTCATAAGATTAAAAAAATTAAAATTAAAATTATTCCAACGTGTGGAAAAATTAAGTAATTTATATTATATTAATATAATATTGACTTTATTGAAAGTTGTCGATGCCGTAATTATTAACTATTAGCTAATTGAAGTGCTCATATTATATTAGGATAATTCTCCATGTACATAATCTATGTACATAATGGATTACATAGGCACATGTGGAAGAAATCTGGCCATGGATGTGAAATCAATTATGTAATGTATTAGGTAAATGATTATGTACTTGTAGCATGATCCATTATATTAATATTAGCTTTATTGTAAAGTTTTCCATCCCACGTAGAAGCTAATGAATTGGAGGAGTGAAGAAGTGGATATTAAAGTACTCCACGGATTGATAGAAGGGAGGTAACGGATGGAATGTGTTTCAACTTTTAAAAAACATTATTTCAGAGTTTGAGTTTTTTTTTTTTTTTTTAATTGGTCAAATCGGTAAAATCGTGATCGGTTTCCGATTTACCAATTGATCGTCGATTCACCGGTTAATTGACCGATTATTTATCAAATAGTTAATAAGTAACAGTCAGACCAAATTTTGATTTGGTTCCTAATTTTTCCAGGTGTGCCGTCGTTTCGATCGAACTTTAATAACATTGGTTTTTCGACAAGAATATTGTTGCTATATGCCACCTATGATTCTAAACAAAATGAGAGCAAGAGAGAAATATATAAGCGTAAGATTTCAAGACATGAAAATAATATTGCAAAAGAGGACAAGTGTGGACATTTTTTTGGGAACCGGTGGAACCGGACCAGAGCCATAGAAAATTGGTCGGTTCGACTTCGATTCTTCTACTAAATGGGTCGATGTTGGTACCATGCATCAAGGAACTGTCGATTTTGGTTCGATTCTCGATAATGACTTGAGAATTCGGTTCTCTCAAATTTCTCTTTTTGCTTGGGTTAAGATGCACTAGATTGTGAACGCCAAACTCCAAAATTATCTCATATCAAAATTTTATTTTTCATACGCTATTTCTTTTTACTTTGTAGCAAAACCTAATGAGTAATCGAAATTCAAGTCTAAATAATTTTATAAATACTTTACAAATTCATAGTTTTAATGCAACTCAATAGGAAAATATATATATTTTTAGTTCAATATTTTATAAGAATTCAAAATTTCTCGTTGTTTTCAATAGATTGGTCATCAAGAATCAAGACTCTTGAAAATTACTAAAGATAATCATGTTATAAATACTACAAGCACTTTAATATATATTGTTATATGGATTTTCTTAAAAAATAATTTTTGATCGAGATTTTACCATTTATGCTGTCTTCAATAGTTTACCATTTTTTTCGTCTTTTTGAGTTGATCTTGAGTTTTGAAGTGAATTTTTGTTTGTTATCTTGTTTAATTGATTTTTTTGTATTGTTATAATACAAGAATGGCAAGTGAATTCATACTCTATTTTTATCTATTTTCAATCGATAAGTGATTTCATATTATTTTTGTAAATTTTTCAATACAAAGATTCGGATATGACAAATCGGAACCGATTGGTTTGATTCCGATCCTGTTCTGTAGTTAGATATAGAATCAATGGTTCCATTTCTAAGATTCTTATTGGTACTCGATTCGATTCGATTCGCTTCAAAATTGGCTTTCAGCTATAAATATGAAGCAATTATTATCAAGAATGGTTCAAACTTGAAACAACAATTTATCTAGTAATTAGTGTTTGTTTGATAAAATTTTTATCAAAAATTTTGTCAAACAATCCCTGGGAACTAATTTAATTGTATAATAGTAGGGGCAAAGTTGTTTGATAAGTGTATTTTGTACACTCATTTAGACTATTAAATTAGAGTATTTGTTATGAATTTGTATGAGTTATAGTTTAATTTTGTGTTAATTATGTTTGTTGGGTTGAACTCAATGAAAATTGGTGAATTTGAAAGAAAATAACGAAAAAGTGCGAAAACGAAGGGAATCCAAAAGTTGGTGACCAAAGTGTAAACATCCAATAGTTGATTTGAATAACAAAACGATGATTGAAGATTGTATAAAATCAATTGCACGCAATTGGAGGTCAAAAAAGTGAAATATAGTGGAAAGATTTTCACAAATCAATTTTTAGCCCAATAAGTTATGTTTCAGATTTTTAGTCTAAATTTGAGACATATTTTTTTGGATAGCAAACGTTTGAATTGAAAAAAAATTGTAATTCTAAAAGAATTATAGCCTTTTGAATTTTATTCTCAACACATCTTGAATCACCTAATTTAGATATTTTTAGAGAAAGCTATGGTGAAATTACTGAAAGCTGCTTAAGAATGAACCGAAGTGAACCTGGGCGCACGAAGTACCCTATTTTCCCCAATCCGAGAGCCATTTGGCTCTGCAGAGCGCGCAATAGTTATGTCAATGCGGGGGCCGTTTTCGTAGATGAATCGACAGTTTTCTTTCGTGATTCAGACCCTT
Organism: Fraxinus baroniana; assembly: GCA_903798355.1. Taxonomy (NCBI): domain Eukaryota; kingdom Viridiplantae; phylum Streptophyta; class Magnoliopsida; order Lamiales; family Oleaceae; genus Fraxinus; species Fraxinus baroniana. The sequence goes on from CAIGRO010302749.1 coordinate 6,767, forward strand.
CTGAAACCCAAATTGGACGCGATTTTGAACTATTTTCTAGCTCTTATAAATAGATAGCGAGGGCTACACAATGAAAAACCCTCTCTTACCTCTTCATACATAGTAGTATCATCAAATTCATAAAAAACAAGAGGTTAATGGCTATAATTTGGGAGAGAAGATCAAGCTTTAACAAGGAAGTGAAGGTAAATTACATTAAGATTTTGAAAAATTCAACATTGGGCTTGAAGATCAATATTTTTTTATTTATTTTATGATTTGGGTGATATTTTTCTATTATTCTTTTTATAATTTATATATTAACATGCTAGGCTAAATTCATTTTGGCATTGGATGAAGATGAAACATATTGTTTATTTGTTTTAATTCAAAACTAGTATAATTTATTTATTGTGTTTATTGATTAATTTTGCGCACTCATTTTATTATTTGATTGATTGACCACTAATTAAATAGTTAGTTGCTTGTTGTAGTGTTGAAAAACTCACAATAAATTTAGAACGCGTCAAAATTAACATATGTGCAATAATTGTTAGGAATAACTTTTATCACATGTAAAATCATAAAGATAATATAAATTTTAATGCATTCTAATCATTCGAATTCGGGTTAGGAATAAATTCGGGTTGTGGTAGGATATATTTAATTTGTCTTGAAAAAAAAATTTATATATTATAATTTTATCAATTGTCAAAAACGCATGAAAGGAACTAAATTAGAAATTAATAATTGAAATAGATAGCAATAAGCGGATTCGAGAACCAATACAATCGTTCAAGATTTGATACAAAACAATTTTTACCGCTTTCTTAAATAATTTAGGATGAAATCAAATTAAAATCTCTATTTTCTTTACACAATTCTAATTTCATATATAACTAGTGAATCTAAATTGAATTTATTCCATTTGTGATGATAACTTGTAGCTCATCAATTCTATTACTTGTCAACGATCCCGTACGCTTGCAGGTTCCACATGAACAAGTTTTAGACATGGCGCGCGCATGTTCACTTTGATTCGTCCCTAAACAGATTTCAGTAATTTGGTCATAACTTTCTCTAAAGATATCCAATTGAGGCGATTCAAAATGCGTTGAAAATATAATTCAAAGGGCTACAATTCTTTTAGAAATATATTTATTTGAATTCGAACGTTTGCTATCCGAAAAATAGGTCTTAAGTTGAGACTAAAAATATGGAGCATAACTTATTCGACTGGAAATTGTTTTGTAAAAATACTTCCACTACATTTCACTCATTTGACCTCAAGTTGCATCTAATTGATCTTATATGATATTCAATCATCGCTTTGTTGTTTGAATTTGTTGGGTATAATTGTTACTATGAATAAAATTTCCAAAACAGTTTGCAGATTGAAAACATTTTAAAATGACTTGGTAAAACAGATTGTAGAATGATAACAACAAAATAGTAAGACCAAAAAAAAATGCATAAGTCCGTCCAAAATTCGAAATAAAGATGATCAAGGCGAGAACTAGGCTCTCTGTCCTTAGGACGTTTTTACCCCCGTAACACGGTGCTTACGGTATGTGGTAAAACGTCTTCCAAGATACAGCGATCAGATACTTGCAGAAGTAGCACTTCGACTGCAAGACAACGAACTAGAACTGGAATAGTACTCTCTGTAGACTAATGCAGAAAGGAAAAACAGAATGAATGCAGAATGAATTCGTGAATTTTCTGTATGTTAAAACGAAAGCATGAGGATCATTAAAATAGAGGAGATAATAGAAGATTAAGCAGTTCCATACAACCACTCACACCCACTTAACACATCGTTTTAGCAACTGACCGGACAGTTAATAAACTATCAAGAGAGGGAATTAATTAAATTTCGTATAAATAATTTAAATAATGTTTATCCAAAAAATTAATATTGACACGGCTTCAGCCCAAGCCCACGACCCTCGAGCCCGAGCTCATGCCGAGCCGAGCCGATCAAACGGACGGCCGGCAGCGATGCGCGCGTGTGGCCTTGGATTAGTCTAGACATTGTCTAAGATTCCTCCCTTTCAAAGACTATTGGTACCTCCTGGGGCCGAAACCCATTTCCAAACTTGAAATTTATTAAGTGGTTCGAGGTTATGTTTGCAACCTATGTGGGATTGGAACAGTTTTCCAATTCTTTCTCATTTATTCCTCTTATTTATTGTCCAACTTTCAACCATAATTTCTCATTCATATTGAAATATGAACATTAAATTCGATAATTCGAACATCGGGTCCCACTTAAAATTGTAGTCAAAGTTGACCCACTTGTGCACCATTTTCAACAGAATCAACTATTGGATGTTTACATTTTCATCCCCAAACTTTGAATTTTCTTTATTTTTGTTTATTTCTTCCAAATTTACTAATTTGCATTGAATTCAACCTAAAAAACATAGTTAACTCAAAATTAAGTTATAGTTGATCTAAATCACTAACAAATTTTCTAATTTAATGATCTAAATAAGTGTACAAAATACACTTATAATTGCTCGAGAAGGTTACTCCCCACGACACGAAAGCGAACTTTGATAGGTCATCTGAATATTGAATGACATGTTTGATTTGCTAATTCAAATTGATAAATCTTGTCGTGAGCATATTAGTCTTAAATACAAAATATTCTGTAGTTTAGACAATAAGTGATTAAAAATAAGCATCAGGAGACGCTCTAACTTTTTAAATAAAGATTGGATTTTGCTCTCCATATTTTGAAGATTCAAACCTACTCTATATTCTTAGAACATATCTGAGAGACTTTTTATTTTTGAAAATTGTCTTGATCAAAATAGAGAGTGTCTTTAAATTTAACTACTGAATTTTTTTATACACTAAAATAAACTTTATTTTTATTTATTTATTTTACTTTTTTCAACAAACATTTATTAATTTGTCCTCATGTTTCAATTAATAAATATCAAATACAATCATGATAAAATAGTAAGTATATAAAAAGTGAGGATAAGCTCATGTGATATGACAATAAATAATAAGATCAAGAAAGTAGGGCTCATCCACACTTAATTGATATTATCATCTCTCTTTTATCACACGGAAATGATCCTCAACTTGCATGTTTGAGCCCTTTTTTTTTTTTATTTTTTTATTTGTGTAAAATGCATTTTAAAATAGTAGATTGATAAAAAAAATATATGGTTAAAAATGAAATAAAAGTTTTTGGGTTGCGTGAAATATTATTTTATTAAAGAATGTGCGGTTTAAAAGGAAGAGAAAAATATATTTTGAAAAAAAAATTGGAATCAAACAATGGTTATGACATTATTCGTGATATAAAGCAATATTATTAAATAATTATTATCTAAAATTTGTTTATCATTTTAAAAAAATTAATAGTAGAAAATCCCCTATAAACATTTTCATTTGCGATATACACCTCTACCTATAGGAAATAGGAAAAAATCTCCATTTTTGAAACATTTTGTGTGAAAAACC
>CAIGRO010302754.1:0-12143 GCA_903798355.1 Fraxinus baroniana
ATTGTCCTTTGACTTCTTTCTTCATCCAGTTGACTCCTAACATTCTCGAATCTTCATTTTGAGGTCCGACACAACTATTGAGTATTTGCACTTTAGTCCTCAAACTTGATTCTCTTACAATTTAGCCCATTTCTCATTTTTTTCCAACTTTTGCCTTATTTTCTTCAATCTTACCAATCTATATCGCAACATCAAAACACACATAAAAACACTCTAAAACTTTCTCAATGGTACTAAAATAATGAATTAAGTGGCATAAATATCATGAGTATGGAGCACTCATTAGACAACATGTACTTTAGTCCTCAAACTTTGAATCCCTTACAATTTAGCTCGTTTCTTTTTTTTTTCCAACTTTTGCTTATTTTCTTTAATCTCACCAACCTATATCACAACATCAAAACACACATAAAAACACTCTAAAACTTTCTCAATGGTAACAAAATAATGAATTAAGTGACGTAAATATCATGAGTGTGGAGCACTCATCAGTTAGATTTTCAACATTTTGAATCATCTCAGTCGAATAGCGGGAGAGAAAGTTTTGATAAAAATATTGACAACTGCTCAGCTACCGCTCACTTGTCGCATCTTGCGGTCGAGCGATATGTCGACGTTCAAAAATCTATTTTGCTCAAACACTTGATTTTTCAATTCCTTTTCATAAAAAACATTGCCCATTATAAATATACACCTTATGGGACGTCTAAAAGTGTGGTTGAATAATATTTTGATTATAGAGATAATTTCTTTGAATATCCAAACATCATTTCATTGATTCCTTGATTCAACCACAATATTATTTGTTTATAACCCTTATATTGATCCAATTAGTAGAGTCTTAATGTAAGTCAATAGTTTATTCTTTGAAATCTAAAAACATATTACAATCTCTTGCATCAGCCTACAAGATCAAAATATACAAATATCGTTTGATCAAACACCAACCCGAAGAACGAGGAGTTCTTATTTAATCTACCAGAGATAAATCGATACCAAGAGTCGGGAGCTGTTGCAGAAGCACAAATTCAGGAGGACTAAGGTGAGGTGCCAAGAGTCGGGATCTGGCATCAAGAGCACGAGTTCAGGAGGGCTAAGGTATAAACCAGGAGTTGTGATTTGTTTTGAACAAGCACACCTCTAGTAGGATTAAGAGAGACTACATGAATTGAGGTCAGAAGTTCTACGGGACAGACAAGTCTGAACCGTACTGTAAGTTTGTTTCGATTTATAGTGGATTATTGACTAGCAAAGTGTCTGAAGTTTTTACCCAACTGGAGTTTCTCCATTATCTTTGGTGTTCTTTACTGCTTTAATTATCGATTGTGGTATTCAAATTTAGAATTGACTTGTTTGATCTAATCATTTAGAAACAATTAAAAAGTGACTTGTTGCTTATAATTGTGTAATTCAGCATGTTGGGTCTAAATATTCGATAATTTGAAACTTTCAAGTGATATCAGACCTTATTTGCGATCATTGACCCTAATTGTATAGATGAGTAGGTCATTGTATGTTCCTTCTTATTTTGATGGTAGTAATTATACTTTTTGGAAGGTTAGAATGAGAGCTATCCTTAAGTCTATGGATGAACAAGTTTGGATGAGTGTTCAGAAAGGTTGGACCACCTCATCTACTATAGTTGTGGGTGTAGTTACTCTTACTAATATTTTTAATTGGTCTAAGAAAGATTCAAATGAGTGTAATTTGAATAGTAAAGGGCTCCATGCTCTATTTATGGATGTATCACCTAAAGAGCTTAGGCATGTGTCGATGTGTGAGACTACGAAAGAAGTTTGAGATATTCTTGAAACCACACATGAGGGAACCAATGCCATTAAAAACTCTAAATTACAGGTGTTGACTACTAGATTTGAGGAAATTAAGATGAGAGATTATGAGTCTTTTGATGATTTCTATGCTAAATAGAATGATATAGTTAACATTAGTTTCAATTTAGCTGAGTGAATTCCAGAGCCTAAGATTGTGAGACGAGCGATGAGATCCCTACTTGAGAAATTTAAATCTAAGGTGGCTGTTATTGAAGAAAGTAAAGACCTATATGCAATTAAAATTGAAGAACTCATAGGATCTCTCTAAACATGAACTTAGCCTACCTCAATCTAAAAAAGACAAATCCATAGCCCTCAATATAGTTAGAAAATTTGAGAGTGACACATCTGATGATGAAAAACTTAAGGATGAGGACTTTGCCTACCTTGGAAATTTAAGAAATTCCTTAAGAAGAACATATTTTCTTAGAGATATAAGGGTGCATTTAGTATACCTAGAAAAAATAAACGTGAGAAGAGTAATATTAGAGATTCTTGGAAGAGGTCCGCAAGGTGTCATGAGTGCCAGGGATTTGGTCATGTAAAATTTGAGTGTCCCAACCCGAACAGAGGCCTAGGCAAAGCTATGAGTTAGTCTATCACTGTTGACGAGTCTAGCTTGGATAATCAAAGTGAGAAGTCATCTCATGATGAGACTCGAAAATATATGGCATTTACGTCTATAGTTAAGAATAAGTCATTTAAGGATGGAAATAAATCTGATTCTTCATAAGAAGGGTTAGAAGATGAGCATGACATATATGAGGCCTTTGATGAGTTGTTTCAAAATTGCCTTAAGTTGAAAAAAGTCAATAGTACTACTTTTAAGAAGTTGCATAAGATAAGGTAGTGAGAGAAATAGTCATATTTGACCTTCAGGAGTCTACTGAAACCTTAGCAAGTCAAAACTAGTCAATGAGAATTTAGAGAGTAATGTTAAAACCTTAACAATTGATCTTAAAAAATTCAAATCTCAACTTTATTCCTTCTTAAGTGGAACTCAGAAATTTGACAATATTTTAAGATTGAACAAACCTTTTGATAATAAGGGAAGTTTGGGATATAAGCAAACTAAGCATAATGCTGTTAGTACTTTCATGACCACATTTATCCCCACAACCAACCAGGCTAAGGGTGTTGCAAATTTTGAACCCAAGAACAAGGGTTTTTAGGTCAGAGGCCTACTAGACATCGTACGACCAACCAGTCTAGAAACAAATATCAGCAACCACATAGATTTGGATTTAAGTATATCCCTACATGTCACAATTGTGGTGAGTTTGGACACATAAGACCTAGGTATCACAAAATTCTGAATAGAAATAGAAGTTAGAATATATCTAGTCGGGTTGACTTCCCTATTGATAAGGTTAGTCACTTGACTGAGTTGATGACACAATTGATTAGAATTAATTCTGCTTTTAGAAAAGTCTGAGTTAAAAATAGTGATTTGAGAGATTATGAATCTGATAACGGTGCTCCTGAAGGTAAGAGCGATGGTATACCTCAATGAGTAGGTATTTTGGTGCAAGCATCTGCATTATTCATGATTTATAGATATTCATGTATGCACGTATTTTCATTGTATATTAGAAGTTTCCTTTTGCTTTATTCTTCATTATAAAAAATGATGAAAAAAAAAATAAAACAAAATTAAAACAAAAAAAAGGAAAAAGATTTTCTTTTTTGAACATGCAATTTTGCTATCAAGTAATAGTTAGGTTCGTAATTGGTAAATTAAATGTTCATTAATTTGTTTAAAACTTGTTTACAGTACTTGGTATAGGTTATTACATGTATCTTATGCACTGCACATATTGGACTCTTGTGAGTGGATTTTGACCACGTGTTTGAGATTTAGGTTATTAAATGTATCTTATGTGTGGTGAATTGATTTTAAATATGGATTACTTTTAAATTAGTTGATCTTAGCTCTTGTATATCCCCCTTAAAAGAAAGATTGCTATTGAATTTCAAAGAATTTTTTTGAATTACATAAAATATTGTGAGATAATTTTATATTTTTCTTTGTAATTTATATGACTTGAGTGATTAAGCATGTAGGGTAACTTAATACTTGGGGTGTCCTATAAGTTATTGGCCTAAAACTTGTTACTGAGGTTATATAGAAAGCTTAATGAAGAAAAGTTCGCACATAAGATTTGAAAAATAAAATATACACACACACAAAATTAAATGAGCTTTTTAATTTGTTGAGGTCCTAATAACACTGGTTTCATTTCATACTTTGAAAAATATATTCATTTACCAATGATTATTTGAACATCCTTTCTCAGTGATTTAAGGCTTTAAAATTTGCTTACATGAGTTTAATGGAACTTTTCACATATAAATAGCTTATACAATTTATTCCAACAGGTTTAAAATAAGTTATATGAAAAAAAAAAAAATACTTGTTTATGAACTATACATATATAACAAAACAAATAATTGCTCATAATGATAAAGTTAAAAATCATCTACATTTCCTTTGTTATTTGTGACAAAAAGGTGGAGAAATGCGTATTTATTTCTGAAAGTTGATTATATGAGTTAGGGGGTTTTTAAATTTTTGATTGATAGATGACTTAGGAGGAGTCATTTGATATATTTGCTGAAATTTTATTATTGATATAGTATTATGTTTTGTCTATATTGATGTAAAATTCTATGATTTATTTCTAAATTTATAATTCACATGATATTGCATGCTTCGGTGTTACACATATTTTATTTTATTTAGTTATATGATTTTGGTTTTGTTAATTTCTTTTTGCTTTTCACATGGTATTGTGAATTCCACGTGTTTCAGGAAACATGCTCACCAAGTATTGAACAAATTTTTTGGAAAGTTTATTTTTGGGTAGTTTTTAACTTATTTCCTTTGAAATAAATATAATTTTGTCACAGAATGTCAAATGAGAATTTGTTTTGAGGGAGGGTTAAGGTATAAACTATGAGTCGGGATTTGTTTTGAAGGTGCATATCTCCGGTAGGATTAAGGGAGACTGCATAAATTGAGGTCGGAAGTTCTACGGGGTAGACGGGTATGGATTGTACTGTAAGTTTGTTTCGATTTATAGTGGATTACTGAAAGTAAAGTGCCCAAAGGTTTTACCTAGTTGGAGCTTCTCCATAATCATTTTTTGTATTCTTTACTTATTTAATTATCAATTGTGGTATTCAAATTTATGATAAATTGACTTGTTTAATCTAATCATCTAGAAACAATTAATAAGCGATCTATTAATTTTAATTGTATAATTTCGCACATTGAATCTAAATATTCGATAATATAAAACTTTTATTATGTATTAAAAAGTCAAAACTCAATGGCTACATGGATTAAAAATAATTAAATTAATGGTTGTATTGCTTTTACCATAACAAAATACACTATATCTTGCACAAAATATGATGGGGAAAGTCTGACAAATTATAGAGATATAATTACGTGGGTGATGGTCTTGTTTTCTGTCTGGAACCAGTCGAGCTCATTAAAAATGCATCATTATTTCCTAATTAATATATTATCTATTTGTTTCTACATTTGCTTTTGTATATGATTTATTTATTTATTTTGTTTGTGACATCATTGTTTTGCATTTTAATATGTGAATGGTCGATAAGTTTTAGAGCTTTTCTGGATTAATTAAAGGTATCTTGAAAGCACAATAACAGTTTTTTCTTTTATAATAAAAATAGAACATCAAGCATTGTGATAGAGGTTATTTATGTAATTGTGTATTTTCATTCAGTTACAATAGTTGGTAGTATTTCCGTGTATATAAACATTGAGCTGGTGGACTTCACTAGTGATTTTCATTAACATAATTTCCCTCCACCTGCTTCTTCTCTTCCTCACTCGATTTCTCTTCAGCTTATCATGGTATCGGAGAAGTAAAACTTTCTTCCAATGGTGGCTGATTCTTCTGTTCAAGCACAGACTCAAAATCAATCTGATCGTCTCAATTCATCCAGCAAATCTTCTGCTGGAGACGTAACTGCAACTGCAGGAGATGTCAATTCTCTTATTAATCGGCTAATAACAGATCCGAATAGTCCGTATTATCAACACTGTGGGGGATAACACAGGGATGCAACTTATCTCCATTGTGCTCACTGATGACAATTATGCGATGTGGAGCCGTGCAGTCGTCATGACACTAAGTGTTAAAAAGAAGGAAGGTTTTATTGATGGATCAACTGAAAAACAACATCAGGATAGTCTCCTTTACAGTGTTTGGAGGATGTGCAATCATGTGGTTTCATCTTGGATCATTAATTCCATCCCAAAGGAACTTTATCTAAGTGTGATGCACAAGGACTCTGCAAGGGAGATCTGGACAGAACTTAGAGAGCGTTACAACCAGGGTAATGGTCCTCGCATTTATGAAATAAAGAAGCATATTGCTTCGATTTCACAGGAAAATAGTTCAGTCAATTCCTACTTCAATCGATTCAAAGGACTTTGGGAGGAGTTAGACAACTATAGACCAAATGTCAGTAGCATTGATTATAAGCATGAGGATCGAATTATGCAATTTCTCATGGGTCTCGATGATAATCTCTCTGGTGTTAGAAGTCAGATCTTATTGATGGGTCAATTTCCTTCACTTAATAAGGTGGTTGCACTTATACTACAAGATGAGAGGCAAAAGGAAGTTGTTGCTAAGAAGCAATAGAGTCTTGATGTAGCAGCTTTTGCAAGCAAAATGATGCACGGATCTTTTAGCAACCAAAGATATACTTCATTCAACCAGCCTCGGAAGAAGGAAAGACCTATATGTAGTTATTGTGGAATGCCTGGACATATAAAAGGAAAATGTTATAAGCTAATAGGTTATCCTCCTAGTCATAGACTTGCTAAAGGGAAAACATCGGTTGCTATTGTAATTGGACATATCTCTCATGGTAGCATGTCAAATGTGATGAATTCTATTTCAAATCTTACCATTACTCCTGATCAATGCTAGCAGATACTAGCTATGTTGATGCCAAAGTTGCAAACACAATTATCAACATGTAATCAACAAACTCAAGAGGTACCATCTCCTTCACCTATAGTGCCTAAGGCGTTTTCTTTCTTAGGTAATCATATTAGTTCCAATGTCCATATAGCTGGAAATAGATGGATTATCGACAAGGAGCTTAAGAACATATGGTTTGTTCCATTGAGCGTTTAAGTACTGTGACTGCTAATATTAAGGCATCTGTGAGGTTGCCAAATGGTGATACTGTTGTTGTGACACATGTTGGGACAGTACAACTATCTGATACTTTGTGTTTAACTAATGTGTTAGTTGTGCCAAGTTTCACATTCAATTTGATATCTGCTAGCAAATTAATCCTTAAACATCATTGCTTCTTGATATTCATGCACAATTTTTATTTTATACAGGATCTTTTGACATAGAGGATGGTTAGGGTAGGCAAACTTGAGGATGGTTTATATCATTTCCAACAAGCTGATCCTCCAAACAACGGCCAACTTCCTCTTAACTCCCTTCAACTCACGCCACCTTCTGATGTCACTTCCAGCACTAATTCTACAGACTTTCTGATGACAGTCATCATTTATTTTTCTGTCTTCAATGTAATAAAATAGGTTATCGTGATTGTAGCTCTATGAGTAATGTTAATACCAACACTAATATTGACATTTGGCATTGTCGTTTAGGACATGTTCCTGCTTCCAAATTGTCTGTCTTACACAAATTTATGCCTGCTATTAAATTTAATAAGCATATACATTGCGCCATCTGTCCTATGGCAAAGCAACATAGGTTACCCTTTCCATACAGTGAGACTAAAGCTTCGAAGATGTTTGACATCGTTCACTGTGACATTTGGGGACCCTACTCTATCCCCTGTTTAGATGGTTCCAAATATTTCCTCACCATTGTTGACAATTACAGTCGAATGACTTGGACATATCTTATGATAGATAAGTTTCAAACCAGAACCATTATTCAAAATTTCTTCCATCTAATTCAAACACACTTTCAATGCAATCTGGAAATCCTCAGGTCTGATAATGGATTAGAATTTTCCATGAATGACTTCTATAACTCCAAGGAATTATACACCGGACAAGTTGTGTAGAAACACCAGCAAAATGGTGCGGTTGAAAGGAAACATCAACACATACTCAATGTAGCTAGAGCTATTAAGTTCAAAGCCAACTTACGTCACCAATTTTGGGGGGATTGCATCTTAACTACTATACATCTTCTCAATAGAACTCCTACCTCAGCTCTTGGTGGTAGGTCTCTTTATGAGATACTTTATCAGTTCAAGCCATCCTATACTCATCTTAGTGTTTTTGGCTGTTTGTGTTATGCTTCTACTCTAAAACGAAATCGAACAAATTTCAATCCTAGGGCTATACCTTGCATCTTTCTTGGATACCCTTATGGCATGAAAGCATACAAACTATACAATCTTCAAACCAATACAACATTCAATTCCAGAGATGTGTATTTCCATGAAAAAAACATTTCCTTTCCATCATCCTACTCTTCTCAATTCTCTGTCAAAATTTGTTATTCCTTTACAATATAATCCTCCTATGTTTCCAATACAGAAAAATTTACATTCTGATGACATTTCTCCAACTTCAGAGTCTGTCATTGTTTCATCTGATCATTCGTCAACTTCCAGTACCTCCAATGAAGAAAACTTTTCTGCCTCCACTCCACAGTAGTCTCTACTTCCCCATATATCATACCTATCTACAAGTCTAGCAGGCCTGAAAGACCTCTTTCCTATTTACTAGACTATCATTGCAGCCTTATATCTCAAGTGCATATCCCCTAATCAAAATCTGTGGAAAAGGTTATGTATTAGAGAAGCAATATCCTATTTCAGATTACTTGGATTATAATATGTTGTCACATGTACAAAGACAATACACTCTGGCTCTATCAGTTTTATATGAACCTCAGTCTTATAGTGAAGCTTCTCAATATCCAGATTGGTGCCAGGCCATGGATTTAGAGCACTAAGCTCTTGTTTCAAATAACACCTGGACTGTGATAACACTCCCTGCATATAAAAAGCATATGGCTTATAAGTGGGTTTTCAAAGTAAAGCTTAACTCGGATGGTACAGATTAGAGGAAGAAGACTTGTCTTGTAGCCAAAGGATTCACTCAACAAGCTGGTCTTGACTATGAAGAAACCTTCTCCCCTGTAGCTAAACTAGTCACAGTAAAAACCCTTCTGGCAGTTACAACTCAAAAGTAGTGGTATCTCCATCAAATTGACTTTAACATTGTCTTTGTCCATGGTGAATTGGATGAGGAAGTGTACATGTTAATGCCTCTAGGTTATAAGCAATATGAGGAGAATGGAGAACCACTAGTGGGCAAATTAAACAAGTCCATCTATGGACTTAAACAAGCTTCAAGGCAGTGGAACACCAAGCTCACTTTATATATTCTCGGGTTAATTACCCTAATAGTCACTGAACTTTATCGAAAATTTTCACCATGTCACTGAACTTTAAAAACTACATGGTTAGTCACTGAACTTTCGAAACTGCAATCCCATCTATCACTGAACGTTAGAAGTCACCCCATTCGTCACTGAACTTTGCAAAAAAAAATTCGGATGGTCACTGAACTTTGCAAAAGTTTCCCAGATGGTCACTTACTGAAGTGACCATCTGGGAAACTTTTGCAAAGTTCAGNTCACTGAACTTTCGAAACTGCAATCCCATCTATCACTGAACGTTAGAAGTCACCCCATTCGTCACTGAACTTTGCAAAAAAAAATTCGGATGGTCACTGAACTTTGCAAAAGTTTCCCAGATGGTCACTTACTGAAGTGACCATCTGGGAAACTTTTGCAAAGTTCAGTGATCCCGTAGAAATCTTTTACAAAGTTCATTGACGAATGGGGTGATTTTTAAAGTTCAGTAATGGATGGGGTTACAGTTTCGAAAAGTTCAGTGACTAACTACGTAGTTTTTAAAGTTCAGTGACCTGATGAAAACTTTCGATAAAGTTCAGTGACTATTGGGGTAATTAACCCTATATTCTCTCACAGAATTTCAAACAATCAAAGGCTGATTACTCCTTATTCAGCAAATAGGATGGTTGATCATTCACCATCCTCCTCATCTATGTGGATGATGTCATCCTAGGTCGAAATTATTTGTCATTCATTGAGAAATTAAAAAAGGAATTGAACAATTAATTCAAGTTAAAGGATTTGAAGTTTTTCAAATATTTCTTGAGCATTGAGGTGGCTAGAACTTCAAAAGGAATATCTATATGCCAAAGGAAATATACATTGGAAATATTAGCAGAAACAGGATACCTTGGAGCCAAACTAGCATCTAGTCCTTTACCACATAACTTAAAGTTGAGTAAGAATGAGGGGGAAACAATTGTAGATGGAAGTATATACAGAAGACTAGTGGGAAGGATCTTATACTTGACAATAACAAGACCAGATCTATCATTTTCTGTACAGATTCTTAGTCAGTTCCTTCAATCACCAAATGAAACTCACCTAAAAGCTACACATCATGTGTTAAGATACCTGAAGGTAACTTCTGGACAGAGTATTCTTTGAGAGCAAACCAAATTTACATCTTAAAGGGTATTGTGATGCAGATTAGGCGGCATGTTTAGACACCAAAAGGTCCATCACTGGCTATTGCATTTATCTGGGAAGTTCATTAATATCCTGGAAGTCCAAGAAACAACATATAGTTTCAAGATCTTAAGCTGAAGCAAAGTATCATTTGAAGCAAAGTATCATTTTATGGTGATGGCAGTTTGTGAATCGAGTTGGTTGAAGAATATATTACTTGACTTAAGTGTCTCACACACTAGAGCAGCCTTATTATTTTGTGATAATCAATCCGCCATTCATATAGCCCTATCCCAGTATTTCATGAGAGAACGAAGCACATTGAAATTAATTGTCATCTCGTTAGGGATAAAGTACAAGGAGGAGAAGTGAATGTGTTGTACACAACTTCACGGGAACATGTGGCTGACTTATTAACTAAACATTTAGGGGAAGCTCAATTCAAATGGTTATCATGCAAGATGGGAGTGTTAAACATACATTCTCCATCTTGAGGGGAAGTATTGTGATAGAGGTTATTTATGTAATTGTGTATTTTCATTTAGTTACAAGAGCTGGTAGTATTGCCGTGTATATAAACATTGAGCTGGTGGACTTCACTTGTGATTTTCAATAACAGAATTTCCTGCCACTTGCTTCTTCTCTTCCTCTCTCGATTTCTCCTTATCATCAAAAAACTTTAGACAACAATTCCACTAGTTCCTATGAAGTGCATACATGATTTAACACATGCAAGAAAAATGCAAAAATTAAAAATAAATCCAATTTCCTCATATATCTTTGTTGGATGTTAAACTCAAAATAATACAGAAGTGAAATAGAGAAATCAATACAAATATTTAACGTGATTCGACAATGTGCCTATATTTACAACGAGTGAAGCGGAGATTTTTATTAAATATGAATAATAGGGTTACGTCAGTATTTATACTAACCCTAGTCCAAGTCCATATAAGATTTTAGGGTCCGTATAAAAAAAAATACACCCATACCGTACCGCCGAGGGGTGCACCTATTCAGAGTTCTTGGCAAACAAACACTGAATTAAACCCACAAGGTCGATGCTGGAGCTGACGACCATTTTGATCTGGTAAACTTGTGTTCCATTTTATATAAGCCACATATACAACAATTTCTCTCAATATATTAAATCGCTTTAACATTTGAGTATAAATTTTTTAATCATGTTTTGTATTGACCTTTCATACAATCTTATTGACTCATGTTCATGTGTAAATTGTGTAGGAATGACAAATGAGATGGGAAAGGGTCGAGTTTGACATACATCCATGTCCCATTGAGAATTTTTCAGAAGGCGGGATAGGGGCGAGAATTAAAAAAAAATCCCCAATTAGTTCAGCACTTACTAGTTGGGTCTACTCATAATAGACAATGTGTGAAGGTAAGGTAAAGTTAATAGCTAGTAGTGAGTATCTATTTAGTACAGTGGAAAGTAAATATTTCAACAAGTTCGTAAGTAGGGGCGGGCCCAAAGTTTTTGTATTGTGGGGGTAAAAAATTAAAATGCCTTTTTTTAAAAAACAACATAGCATTAATGAAAATAAGTCAATACACAACTACAATTATAATCTACACATTTTCAACTTTTGTGAGAAGTCGTGGATGGAAGTAAAGGTTTTGCGGGAAACTGAAATTAAAATTTGTGGGCAATAATCCGTTAATCTAAACATCCAATTTTTAACATCAG